>VXAC01006427.1:616003-765711 GCA_013399225.1 Rhipidura dahli | reverse complement strand
CGCCATGAGGGCCCCGTGCGTGGGCGGTGGCAGGGCAGCGGTGGGGGCAGGACTGGGAACGGCCTCGGCAACAATGCGGGAGCCATGGGCCGCCGAGCGCTGCCGCACAGCGAGAACGGAATCTGTCTCCGGGTCTGTTGCGAACGCTGTGTAAATATCTAAAAGGCGTGTGCCAAGAGGAAGGAACCGGGCTCTTCATAATGGTGCTGAGCAATAGGACAAAAGGCAATGGGCACAAACTGATGCACAGGAAGTTCCACCTGAACACGAGGAAGAACTTCTTCACTGTGCAGCTGACCATGCTCTGGAACATGCTGCCCAGCAAGGTTGTGGAATCTCCCTCACTGGAGATANCAGGGAGGTTGTGGAGTCTCCCTCAAGGGAGATACTGAAAAACCGTCTGGACGCAAGCCCGTGCCACATGCTCTTGGATGATTCTGCTTGAGCAGAGAGGCTGGACCAAATGACCTCGTGTCTTGCATCCTGACCCGTTTTGTGGCTCTCTGAACCGCTGCTAGCGGGGGCCCGGCGCGGCCCCTGTGGTCGCAGCCCAGCCCGTACGCCGGTGCTGCCGCTGCCCGCCCGGGGGCCCGGGGCGCGGGGCAGCTGCGGCGCTGGCGCCGTGGGCTGAGCAGGCGGCGGGCAGCAGCCACGCGGGTCTCGCTCCCGCACTGTGCTGAACTGAAAGCAGACTCGAAGCAGGGTTTTTGGTTTTTTCCGTCAGACGTTTCCTCCCATTTGCACTCCGTTTTAATGAACGTCATATGCTAGAGATTACGTAACTCTGTGTTCTGTACAGAGTCTACGGAGATGTGCTGATTATCTCTGTTGAGCGGGAAGGCAAATGACGTGAGATGATGTCGTAGGGAACTACGGTTTTAGAGGACAGACTGAATGCTTGCAGTTTCAGGCCAGGATCGCCAATGTAAAAGACAGTGGCTAGTGTGCTTTACTGACCTGGCAGAGGCTGTCTTAAGTACATTTTGTCTCTGAGGTTTTGGGAAAGAAGTTAGAGACTAAAATAAAAGTACTAAGTTTATCTATTATCCTTTCTATTCAGCATGCTTCAAGTACAGAGCATTTGTGCTTGGTGGAAAGCAAGAGGAGAAATTTCAATGAGAGCTCCTGCTAACCAATGACAGCAACCTACTTTATCTGAAAGAATAAGTTATCTTTAGTTCAATAGCTGTTGAAGTGTCTGGTGTCTCACAGCTGCACAGCGCTTATATGCAATTCCAGGGGTGATAAACAACAATATAACAGACATCTTGCAGTGATCCCGATGTTATGGCAGAAAGAACAGATCATTATTATTGAACCTGATGGTTGTTAAAACCTAGATGTCTTTAATACAGAAGACAGTGATAGCTTGACCTGCACTCTCTTCTGTAGAAACACAGTTGATTATCAGGTGAATTCTATTTTTAGTTTCAGGAGAAAAGGGCAGTAGTCCATATAATAATCATTTCACTATGAAATTATTTTTTTAAAAAACACAATATTTAACAAAAATTGCTTTCTAAAAAGGTTTGAAGTTTGTCACAGAGTATTCCAATAGCAAATACCTGTTTGTGGTTGTGTGCAGACTTTATGGTTGCCATTAAAAGCTGACTTTTGTGAAGTAATCATGGAAGTGGATTAATCCTAAATAAATGCAAGCAATTTTCACTTTCCTTGGCAAAAATACCAAGCATCAGAAATGAACAGGAGGTTGATTATGTGTGTGTGAAATGACCATAGCAGTTTAAAAAGTTAATACGTGTTCACTGCAATAACCTCTTAGGTGAGATGTTTTGCTTTGAGAACATCAAAGCACTTCAACCTGAAATGATACAATGAAGTGCACTGACAGAATGCTTTGAAGGGCTGATCTAACTTCTAGTACATGTGATATGCACATGGGAAAATCCAGACAGATAAAATCACTTTTTATTTAGTTTTAGATTGCACACACAATTTTTTTTTTTGTGGGGATAGTTTACAAAAATCACTAGTATTTGAAATGCCTTGGAATTTATTACAAAACTATCCCTTGTTTCCTTAGTCTAGTACACCACAAAGTAGTTCTCACTGTCAAGCAAAACAGAAGAAAAAGAAGGCAACCTTCAGATAATTACTTGCTGGTTATGTCCAATACATGTTTTGTGCTTCCATCTTAGTGAAGTGGCAGTAAATCAAGAATTATGAGGAACTTGCTTCAGTATTAATTATGGAGTGCCTTTGTTCATGTAATAAAGTTAGAACATGTCATCATACTTGACTTAAATAGGCTGCTTTGTTTAAGAAAACTTCAGCTAACCCTGTGCCAGTTTAGGGTGTAGTCATTTGAATTGACTGCTATTTTTGTCTTTCCAAAATGATGTTACATTAATTTTGAAAGTACTGATGTATTTTGTATGAGTTTATAATACAGGGTGTCTATTTTTACACGGCAGAATCTCATACTAAAGCATTATGAATTTTTTAAGGATAGTTAAGAAGTGAGCAAACTTGTCCTCTGCTGTTTGGCTTTAAAAAAAAAAAATGTAAAAGCAATTTTGACTGGCATAAGCAAAAAAGGCATCTCTACTCTTTGAAGTACTGTGTGAACAAAGGTCAGTTAAGTCAAATGGAAAAGCATGATTACCAATGAGTTCTGGCTCTAGTAGATAATGTAGTCTAATGCTCTAGCTAACAGCATTTTTAAAGCGTGCTAAATAAAAACAGATTTAAGTCTCCTTTGTTTGCTCTAAAGAATTTGAAGTGTGTGGAATTACTTGTTGACCTGTTAGTACGAAATTAGAATTGTTTTATCATTTTCTGAATAGCAGAGAAATGTCCTCTCCTTCAAAAAGTATCCTAAGTCCATTGTGGAAATGGTCATCTGCTGCAAGATATCTTCATAGCCTTGCCCGAAGAAGGAGGTATCTCATATTTGTTTCTGAAGATTATTCTTTACCTCTTGCCTTGCTTAAAGTACTGCTGATTTTTCAGGAACTTACTGTTGCTTTGGATGTCCTTCTTAATGGAAGTAATTGGTGCAGGGAGAAAAGGGAAAGTGAGAGATCTCAAAGTATGCAAATACCTTCATAAATAGAAAGAAGGTGACCTTCAGGTAGGCTGAAAATGATACACATAGATTTTTTTTTTTTAACACACTGTGAATATGGAGGTTCTGGTTAGACTGAAACAGGTGAGATTCACTGTTGGTTTTGGCTGGGTCCTGGAGGGGGGATTATGTTAATGCTTGCATGTATAAATTCAATGTGATTGTCAGTAGGCATATGGAAAAAAGTCGCTGACTTGGTATGAACCTGTGAAACAGTGCATCACTTTAGAAACTTGTCCTCTTCCTGCTCTGGAAAACAGTGCCCACTCCTTCCCACCCCCAGTCCCCAGAAATTTAGATGAAAATATCCATCAAATCTATACATTCTGAATTTTGTGTAAAGAATATTGATGTGTTATTTCATTTGTAATATTACAAAGGTTAAAGTAGCTGAATGAAGCACAGATGTGAAATTGAACTGAAATGCTTTATTATGCACTGAAATAAATGCATAACAGAGCACAAAAGATCATCTCAAAGGTGAAAAAAAAGAGATGCAACATTGGCGAAGTACCAAGTGTTCTAACTGATAAGATGAATTAGAGATAAAGAGTCAAAAACAAATTCTCCAGTGTGTATATAGACAAGCGTTGGCTTTCAAATGAAGGAGTGATTGTTTTTAAGAGTGATGGAGAGCTGTTAGCTGTGTTCATTATCTGGAACTGACTGGATCTATTCAGTAATAAGAGTATAGTAACAGGCAAGGCAGATTTAACTAGTAGAGGTTAAGTTTTAATAGGAAACAATGATTATCTAGTTGATAATTACAGGGAACAGGATAGGATCTAGAAATGCTAACATATTGCTAGCCACTAAATTATTTTGAAGAGCTTTTTGTTAGTGTCCTTGCTTTTATCATAGAATCAGAGATTTTTTAAGGTTGGAAAAGTCCTTCAAGTCCAGCTATGAACTTAGCACCACGACCATGTTCACCATTACACCATGTCCTCAAGTGCCATATCCATACATTTTTTGGAACACTTTCAGAGATGGTGACTCCACCACTTTCCTGGGCAGTCTGTTTTAATGCTTTACAACCCTTTCCTGCTCCCAGAGAGGATAACCATTATCTTTTAAATTTTTTTGTGATTATTTTAGCTGTATGGTAGAACCCTGGAAGTCATGCTGTACAGCTTACTTAGTAGTAAATATTTTTTAGCAGCCTATAAAAATGCATCTGGGAGTGAGGAGCCTGTCTTTGTCTGAAAATCTGTGTCTCTGCATTGCCTTATAAATAATACTAAATTAACACAATATTTTGTTATGTAAACTTACAAGCTTCTTTTTTAGCTTATGACACCTCTGGAGTCCTTGCCTTTCCACACAGTGTATAGATTGGCATATATTTGTTACCTTCCTTTAGTGCATGGATTGTCCTGTTAAAAGGCGTATTCCTAAGACTGACTTTCCTACAAATCATAAAATTTTTAAAGCTGGAAAAGACCTGTAAGTCCAACCTTTGACTAAACACCACGTCAACTAATCCAAAGCCCTAAGTTGCATGCCTAGTCGTTTACTGAACACTTCCTAGAAGGATGACTCCACCACCTCCCTGGGCAGCCTGTTCCAATGCTTAACCACCCTTTCAGTGACAAAATTATTTCTCATGTCCAACCTGAACCTGCTGTAGCACATCTTGATGTTATGTCTTCTTTTCTAATTTGCCTGGGAGAAGAGGCTGACCCTTGCCTGCTACATTCTCCTTTCAGGTAGTTGTAAGAGAGTGATAAGGTCACTCCTGAACCTCCTTTTATCCAGGGCAAACATCCCCAGCTCCCTCAGCTGCTCCTCATATGACTTGTGCTCCAGACCCTTCATCAGCTCCATTGCTCTTCTCTGGACACACGCCACACTCCTCAGTGTTCCAGGTCGGGATCTGCTGTTGACTCCCAGGCCTTTTTCAGCTGGGCAGCTTTACAGTCTCTCTGCCCCAAGCCTGTAGTAGTGAATTGGGTTATTGTGACCCAGGGGCAGGACTCAGCACTTCACATTATTGAACCTCAATCCACTGGCTTCAGCCCATTGTTCTGGCCTGAACAGATCCCTCTGCAGAGCCTTCCTGCCCTCCATCAGATTAACTCTCCCATCTGGCTTGGTGTCATCTGCAAATTGAGGGAGCACTCGATCCCCTTGTCCAAATAATTGATGAAGACATTAAACAGGAACAGCCCCAGCAGTAAGCCCTGGTGAACTGCAGCAGTGACTGGCTGTCAGCTGGATGTAGCTCCATTCACCAACACCCTCAGACCAGCCATCCATCCAGTTTTTAACCCAGCACGTTGTACCTGTCTAAGTTGTGAGCAGCCAGTTTCTCCAGGAAGAAGCTGTGGAAGAGAGAGTATCAAAGGCTTTACTGAAGTCCAGGTAGACAACATCCACAGCCTTTCTCTCACCTGCTAGGTGGGCCACTTGGTCAAACCTAGAGACTTAATTTTGGTGGAACCCATTCTGCTCCACTAGACAGTATTACTGTTGCTGCAATTTTCAGAGATGCATGCCTGGCTCCCCATCAAGCTTTTACTTGATGGCTCTTTAATTAAATAAGGCTCATCACCTTATTTTCAAATTTATGATTTGGCCTGGTTAAATAAAATGTAAATTTGGTGGATTAGTAGAATACAAAATGGAATAGTTTTGTATGCTCATTAAAGATTTTACTTGAAGTGTTAGATATTTTATGAAATCAAAAGAATAGTGAATCATTATATTAACTCTTTATAAAAAATTCAATGGATAAACAATTCACTTTTGCACACAGTATTGTGTTTGAAAACAAATAAAGCTAGAGCATATTCCTGCTGTCTCATAAAAGTAAAATACATCTGAATTGGTGAGAATTGTTATGTAAATAAGAACAGCAATGGCCTGGTGTACTGGTGTACAACAGCTGTACTGGTGTACAACCAGAGTCAGGTTTTTCTAAAGGTAAAGTTGTTTTCTGTAGAAATAAATCCCCAACGGAACCAGTTTACTTGCCAAAAAAAAAAAAAAAGAATCTAGGTTCAGTCAGTGACCTTTATATTTCCATAAACAAATATTTAGCTAGTAAAAATAGGCATTCTGCACAGAACAATCCTTTGGGTGAAACAATCAAGATGAATGCAGCCCCCATATCCAATTATGTTATGCATTTTTTGCTTACATTAACAGTGAAAAAAGTTAATGGATTTCAGTAAGTGATACAAGTATTTAATTAGGCCCATTACTAGAATTCATTTTTTCTTAAATGAAATCACACTTTTTGCCAGTCTTAAATTAATTGGAGCTGCTATTGAGTCCCCTTTCTTCAGTAGAGAATTCTCATATTATTAACTGTATTTTGGCATGTTTCAGGGCACATACAGAGCTGTTTTAAAGCATTATTTTCATAACTAACTTAAGTAAACTGACTCTGACTTCAAAAAATTTGAGAGATTTTTATCTACACCCCCTTTATTTGTCCTTTACTTGCCAGAGCCTGCCTGATACTATTTTTGTCTTTGCCTGAGTCATACTTGAATTTATTCCATGTCTTCTGCTTTGTTTTAGACAGAGCATTTTAAATAATTCCATTAATAGAATTCACAGACAACTTGTAGCAGTACTGAATTCTGTTTTAAGTATCATCTTAATCATTTCCCCATTTGACCAGTGTTACAGAACAAGTGAGACTGTTCCTACCTGTTGCCAATGCACTGGTATAAGTTCTGCATTCTAATAACATGCTCTTCTCGTTCATGCTAGGTAACTCGAGAAACTTGTAACAGAGGGATGAATCTCCTTCCCAATACACATCTGTTTTGTGGTCATAGCCCATGCACAGGTTTACAAGTTATAGGAAGGAAAATGTTGAATTATTTGCTGGAGAAAGACCATGTGAATCACTGAATAAGTGGACACCTGACAATCCATTTTTGTTAATATGGTGGGATGAGGACTTAAGAATATGTTTATAAGCAGTTATGCATAAATAGGAGGTAGGAGGACCAGGTTCTCCCATCTCTTAGTTCACTGCTCCTCATTTGCATTTGCATTCCTGCTGACTTGCCAGTAAAGGAGCTTTCTTCTGTGTCCATAAGGTATGGGATGCAGGGATGATAAGCAGAACTTACCTTTCCAGCACTGTAACCTGAGTTGCTAACAAACAGTAACAGTAAACCATTCATCACATGAATCAGCCCTATGGAAGCATCACAAACTATCACACCAAATGTACAGCTACCTCCTAGAAAGAAAAGTCTTGGCTATCTTTGCTCTTGCCTTTGTGAGTGTATTGAATGATATGTGTAGGACAGGAGTTGCAAGTGCTGTAGCCAGGTATCTGTACTTTGAAAGGGAAGATGACTAAAAGTGTAAATTTAAAGGATCTGAAATATGTTTTTACTGAACAAGAATTAGAATGGGTAACTCCCTGGATACACAACGTTATTGAGAAATTAACTTTGCATATTTCTAGTAGGGACTGTGCCTTTATTATTGGTGTAAGTAGGATTTTTATTTCACTTTGCTGGCCTTCACTAAAGGGCTGCTTTAGCTGTGTAACTTCTGTAAACTCAGTATAAAGATTTGGCCACAGATCCTTAGCAGTTTCTTCATTTGAGGAACTTCATGAAAGAGGAAGTACTGTTCCTGGTTGTTCCAGCTTAACAAATGTCAGAGAGAGAGATTAAATTACCCACTTCTAGAAGTCATCTGATACTGATGCGCTGTTCAAAACCAGGTGCCAGGCACATACATGGAGGTTAATTTGCCATAACATGTTTTGTGAAGTGTATGAGGTATTAATTTTCTTTTGCAAAGATTCTGAGGGGAAGGCAAGGGGAGGAGGGGGCATACAAAGTCTTTAACTATTGAATCGCTGTGAGTTTTCTTACTTGCTTCTGCGGTACCTCAATGCCCTGGGCAGTAGGATTCTTTGGGTGCTGGTACTTACCTGCCACAACAAACTGTGTGTGAAGGTTGGGCTGGGGAGACATGCCCCACGAAGGTATTTCAAAATCACAGACTCCGTCAGGTTGGAAGGGACCACAGTGGGTCATCTGGTCCAACCTTCCAGCTCAAGCAGGGTCGTCCCAAAGCACAGTTGTGTCTGTGTCCAGACAGTTCTTGAATATTGAGGGATATTCCACAACCTCTCTGGGCAACATGTTCCAGTGCTTGGTCACCGGCACAGTGAAGAAGTTCTTCCTTGTGTTCAGGTGGAACTTCCTGTGCATCAGTTTCTGCCCATTGCCTCTTGTGCTATTGCTCTCGAACCACCAAGAAAAGACTGGCTCCATCCTCTTGCTTCCAGCCCCCGCCCCCGTTAGATACTTGCATATTTCACATAGGTGTGGGCTGCTAAGGCGTGAGTGGCTGGCGCGGGGGGCGGCGGCCGCGGCCGGCCAGGGCATTCGCACGCCTCNGCCGTGGCAGGGCCGGGACTGGGGCGGGGAGGGGCGAGGCGGGGTTCTGTGGTGCCGGGCCCTTCGGGGCTGCCGGGCGCGTCGCTGCCGGGGACCGGTGGATGCGTGCGGGGCCGCTCGGGCACGGCGAATCTCTGCGGGAGCCGCGCCCTGCGCGGTCCCGCCCGCGGAGATGGTCGCAGGCCCTACGGTAGGAGCGGTGCCTGGTTTCCGGGCCTGGCCGCGGTCGGGTCTGCCCGCGGCACGGGGTGGAACCGCCGGTGGCACGGAGCCCGCGCTGGCCGCGGGCCGAGCTCATTCCTGCGCTCCGTGCGGCGCGCAGCCGGTCCGTGCGCGCTTCCCGCTCTGCCGGGCGGCCCTGCAGCACCAAAGGCTGCGGGTGAGCCCTGGCACCGCCGGCCCCCAGCGCTGCGGCTTTTCCCTCCCTGCCCCGATGGAGGGGTAACCCAGCGTGGGCACTGGGTGGAAAATACGGCGGTTGGGATAACATTTGCCTCATGTGCGGTGCGACTTGGCCTGCCCAACGTCTGTTTGACTTAACGCTCCGTGGGTAGGAGTTTATCAACATTTGGGGTTTGGTTTTTTCTTTTTTTTTCTTTTTCCTGCCTTCTCTTGCAGTAGAGGAAAGCTAGCACAGCAAGTCTTTGTAGGTGTCGGTTCAAAGGCTCGACAGAGGAGGTCTGAGAAATAGGTTGCACACTGGGATGGGGTGGAGTTTTTCTTCTTTTTAGGCATCGAGCTTTGTGAGATGTTTGGAAATCCTCAGCTGGACGAACTGTTACGGATACTTCGAGTAGTAAGCTTTCTCTAGTATGTATAGGCAGAAAGTTAATTCCTTTGTACCTGTATAGTGTAAAAACACCATGAAACTTCTGTATAGCCTTGTGGTGTGAATGTTGATTTTTGTGTATTTGTTTTTCCAGCATTAGGAAATTAGCTTTTCAGTGAGCGTATTCCCATGACCGATGTTCCTTTGAAGAATACGTGTGTGCACTACCCTTATAGGTTATATTTAATGAAAAGTCTATTTTCCAGGTTGTTTTCAGTGTGTATTTTGTATAACGCTGGGTGACTGGATGTTGCTGATGGGATAGCCCCACCTTTTGGTTAATCCTTCACTGATATTATAGTTATGACCAAAGAGTTTTTTCTGGAAATTATACCTCATGTTGTGCGTTTTGAGTGCAAGTCTGTATTGGAATATTGTTTTATTTCTTAGGCTAGGCAGTGACAAGATAATCTCCTTTCTTGAAGACTTTCCTATTTAATGTCAAGATAATTTTAACACAGTTTCTGATGTTTCAGTTCACTTCTGTGATTATTTTTTGTGTCAGTATAAAATAAACAAAATACTTTTTTCTTTTTTTAGTTTCATTAAAAAATATTCTGTCTTTACTTTTTTTTCAAAAAGGGTGGAAATTATCTCAAACTGAAAAGTAGTCTTGGTGTGTGAAGTGACAGCTGATACCTGTTTGTGTGAAGCAACACCTGATCTCAGGCTTAGCTTTCAGTTCAGGTGTTGGAGGTGACAGTGCTCATATTTTAGTTTTCATGTTCAAGAAGCTCACAGATTATTTTCCATATTGAAATTTTTGAACTTGAAAAATACTCAGTTGTCTTGGCAGAAGATTTGTATTAGTTATCTTACTGCTGCTGGGAGCAACTTCCCTGAAATCATGTGTGAGAAGCTACATGTAAAGAGAAAAAGGAGAAGGGCTTTCTGAAGTCCTTTTAACTTACAGAAGAAGTTTGCTATTTCACCTTGTGTTTAGGTTTTAGTTTAGGAAAGTCATTCAGCTTGTCACTCAACAGCTTGTCAGCAGTGTGTCTCATGATTAGAAACTTTGCAGTCTTTAAAATTCATGGTGATACTCTGCTAGACATAGTTGGGGATCACCTGTTTTTTGGCTCTCGATAGGTTATTTGAAACGTCTCCTTGAATTCCATTATCTGTGAGCTGCTTGCTCTTAGGAGATTGCTCCTGTGATATGAATTGCTAATGTCCAAGAGCACCGAGTGCTAATCAAGTCGCCCTGGCTCTGGTGTATAGCTGCAGTAATTGAATGTTGAAACTCCTTAAACAACTTAGAGGGGAAATCAGGTTTCTCGGAGTGAGTGTGAGTGCTGAACGAGGCAGCTGCTTGTGTGAGTGCTTAGGAGAGATTTGTAGCAGCAGTGTATCTCTGGGTATGTTTCGGGCCCTGCCCACTATCCTCAGCGTAACTGTCCAATATCCTGTGCTAAGCATCAAGAAGATTAGGAACTATCCAGTGTGTGTCCTGGATACATGGATGATTCAGCATGGTTTTCATTTGGAAATGCAGTTAACCATAGAAAGACTGGAAGCAGGGGGCAGGAGGGAGCACCCAAACAGCCTTCCTTTCTTTTGCAACAGCTGCAGAGACAGCAGCTCTGAAAATGTCGCCTTAAAACAGTTAGTGTGTTACGAGGTACATAAAAGCTTCCTCCAGTTTGCATACTGGAGGTGGGTAGTACTGTTTTAATTTTTCCAAGTGTAATTCATAAATTAATTGATAAAAATCAGAATTTTGAAAGTGAGAACAGTTGCTGAGAGTATTATGGTGTATTATGATTGTGTTTCTGCACACCAATGAGGTTGAAGGGTTTGAAGTATATTTGAGTAGATAAATCTGCAACATGGAGCCATGTTTTTTCTTTTCTTTTCTTGGATTGAGGGTGTGCTTTAACTCAGTTAGTGAACTGGGAAGTTTAGGTCTTTGGTTTTTTTACAGACTGATGTTAACCATCAAGACAGTGTAACCCAAAGGAGCAATCACTGAGTTAGGTGCTAGAAAGCACCTCTGACATTTACCACTGAATTAAGTTTTCCCAAGAGCTGGCAAAAGTTACTAGGTTTCCAGTTCTTGTTCAGTTCTTGGTGTAGGGAAATGCTTCGGTTCCTCTATGGTACTTTTCCTTCTGGCTATTTTTATTGCTTCCTTCTCCCTCCCTGTGCCGTTCACCTTCCACCTGATGAGTTATGCTGGCCAGGCAAGAAGTAGCTGACTTTTGCAGTATTTCTGTCAGCTTAAATCACTTAAGCTTTGAATGTTATACTATGTGACCCTGATGACAGCAAGTTTGTCATATCTTGAAGTAACCCTATGCTTGCAATGCCAGTAACTTTCTAGGACCTTTTTCCCAGGCAAGAAATAAAGCACTGCTGTTCTTATTTGCTTCTTTCCCCAGTAAATGCTTTGCTTGCTTGCTTAGCTTTTTTGGCTACTTGTGTCAGACTTTGTTTTTACAGTCAAGTGGACTGGTGGTAATGGCTGCATGACATAGTTGGCAACCTGCTGTAAAGGACTTTGGTGCTTCAGTCTTCTGTGAGGCTTTATTTATGTCATTTTGAATGTCTGATTATATGCTGGAGTTTATCCAGTCATGTCAAAAAGTTGTCCCTCTGCTATAATGCAGCAATGGGTAAGCTAATCAGCTGACTTTTTTTGTTCCCTACTATAAATATTTATAGCAAATGGCATGAGGAAAAGGCAGTAACTGATTTTCAGAAGTATTTTTTCTTTGACTAGTGAAGGTTGTTAGCCTTTTCATTTTGTTTTAGATTTACAAATTAGTCTTCCACCAAAAAGTTCAGATTATTTTTTTCTGATCAGAGGAGTCATTAGATAAGGGATTATTTTCTGCCATTTCCACATAAAATCCTAAAATTACATCAGAAGAAGAGTATCTCTAGTTTTTCTACTATCTTAAACAAACATTTTCTCATGAATAAATACTTCTAAAGTACTTTTAGGTATATTACAGTATTTTGATGGCACTAAAAGCTTTTTGTGCTTCTGCATATTAAGATCTTAGGAAGAGATAACTGTTCAGTGTGTACTCAATGCCATTCCATCCTATTTTACAATTTAATTTAAAAAACAGATGGTCCTGATAATTGACTCTCTCTGGGCTATTGACTAGCACTTAAATTCCTATGAAAATTCTACAAAGTAGGATTCAGCATGGAGTAGGAAGTCTCTGTTTTCGTTTTCCAATGCTTGTGAAGGTTCAGGAACTGGACTAGGAATAGTCAATTCAGGAAACAAATTCTCACTACCACATTAGTTATAATTCTTCATGCATGTGGTTCTGTTTACTGGATTGTGATTGAGTACAATGTACTGTTTGCCAACTTGAAACTTAATTGTGAAGCTTGAAGGATTTCCCCAGATTTTTAGGATGGTTTATAGGTAACCAAAACTTTTATGGATTGTCCTGTGGATTGAGCTTTCAGGACACAAAGCAGTTTGTACAAATAACTCTGGCATTTCTAAACAGCTTGTGAGGTTTTTTTACTTAACATTAGGTCTCGTGTTTTTATTAAGGAAATTGTTCACATGCAATAACTTTGCTAGTTGGTATGGCTTTAAAATAGAACTGCATTCTTGGAAAAAAAAACAAAAACAAGCCACAAACAGCCATTTTTTCAAAAAGATTTTTGTGCAAGTTGTGACTTGAGACACTGAACTGGAAAACTGTATGTTAGGTATGAAAGAGCAAAGGATTAACTAGCCAGAGGAACTACCTACGGTGTAATTGCTAAGACTTTTGCAAGTGGACAGTCCTCCTTGTGGTGCAAGAAGATGAGATGGTGGGGGGATTGCACCACTGTATTAATAGTGGTGGCCAGTTCTTACTGCTGTCAAAAGGAAAGGATTCTGCTGTCCTCGTGAATAATTCTTTTGTGTCGCATTAGGTAATATACTGTTCTTTTCTGTATGGTGTGTGCTATTTGTGTGGTTTTGCCATATTTAGAATGCTGGTTATCACAGTATTTACCTGCTCTCTACAAGCTTTTTGGGTAGGTTGCTTTTGGTACAGAGACCATGACTCTTTCTGCCATGTGTTGCTGGTTATCCTAAATTTTTTAACAGAGCCTATTCCTACAAGTGTAAATTCACTTAGGTAAATAGTCTGTTCTTGCAAACAATTTACTTCTATGTTTAAAAATGTAAACCACAAGTGGTATTTTGGAATTAAGATTGCCTAGAGCACAAAGAATGCAGAAATTTTTTAATCTAGTTTTGTTTAAATGGATTTACAAACACTTTGAAAAAGAATATTTTGATCTATGAACAGCTTCTGAGACTTTGGGATGTGTGAAATGAGGTACTATGAAAGGTGCATTTCCTTGTGATTTAATCTGCACCGAACTGGGAGAACTCACATGTACTTCTGTGAGAGGTAAAAGTGCTTTTGGAAGCGTGCCTCAGAATTCAGTCACCTTCAAGGTTTCACAGTAGGTTTTTTTCTGCCTAGCATTCATGACCTTTTAAATAATTACATGTTTTCTCAGTTCATACCTATGGTTTCTGTATTTAATTTTTAATTCATTGTGCTTTGACACTCTTCTGTCACCTGAGATTTTGTGTTCCTTTCCTTTTTTGCATACTAATTTGCCTTTTTTTATACTGTACCATATAGCAAGGATTTTGCTCAACTGCTTGCTTGCACTGTCTGATAAGTCATTATTTTGATGTGTACTTATTTATTTGCTGCAGACTTGTTCATGGTTACTTTTTTTCACTTTTCAAACAATACATAATAATCAATAGTGAAGTCTGAGCTTTGGCTTTGAAAATATTTTGGGATGCACTGAGCTTTGGATACAAAGCAAAACATGGAAATATATATATGAACAATCTTACAGGTTTTGCAGAGCTATTGTGGTAAATAGACATAAAAATCTTAAATTTTGCTTTTTGTCTTGATAAGTATTGTTTAATACGTGGTTTTAGCAATTTGTCTATTTATAAAAATAAGATAGCATGTTTTAATATATACTGCACAGACTCAACAAATATGCCTTTCTATATAATAGCTTTTATTTTCTAAAAACTTATTTTCTTAAGAAATAAGAAAATAGAATATACTGCAAGTAAAACAGATTCAGTAGTATTGATAAACTTCATATATCCGTATGTGGTTTTGATTTTTCTTCTTTCACTTGGAGACGACAGTGGTTTTTGAAATGAAGTTACAAAGTACTTGCAGGAAAATCCTCGTATTAGCTATGGAAAATTTCAGACATCTCTGGCTCTTTTAAGTAGTCTGTTTTCTAGCTGTGGTTTTTTTTTTTTTTTGTTATAGTTGTAGGGTTTTTGTGGGTTTTTTAATTATTTGGTTGGTTTTCTTGTGTGTAGTAGTTTGGTCTTGCAGGTTTTTTGGGGAGTGAGAGGTTTTTAAGCAAAGAAAATGCAAAGATACTTATTTTTTTTAAAATTACGTTTATCCTTCCCCAGGGCCTTCTCTTCTCCAGGGTGAGCAGTCCCAACTCTTTCCTTCGTATAGGAGAACTGTTCCACCACTCCAGTCATTTTTATTGCCCTGTTCTGAACTTGCTTCAGCGAGTCCACATCCTTCTTGCATTGGGACCCCCAGACCTTGTGTCAGTAAAATCTCCTCTGAAGCCTGTTACAATGTCTGACCAGAATTATTGCTGTCTCAGAGAGGCCAAGCATTTTGGTGTTCTTCTTATATATATATATATATATATAGGATTCAGGAAGATGGAGTTCATACAAGTCCTCTGTAGGCACTCCCAGCAATGCCTAATAGACACATGTGAATGAAACGGTGTAAGTTCATTTCTTTAGCCATTGTTTTGAGCAACAGAAAATTGCTTTGTGATGATCCTTGCCATTCGGTAGAGTAGTTTTGTGGTTAGAGTATTTATCTAAGAACTAGGAGTTCCATGGGTTCCATGTGATTCTTACATTTTGGCAAATGCCAAAATTTCATATGAAAGGGAAATACTGGAAGGGGTATCCTCTTCCTTTTTGCGTGAACTTTGTTAGTAAGTGTCAAATTTTCGTGGTCTTGAGGAGCTGGATCTACAGAGAAGGGGACTCAGTGGTTCAGTGACAAAGAATTCTCCTAGGATTGAAGCAAATATGTGCTTTCCTGAAGAGAAAGGAAAATATGAAAATTATGTGTAACTTCCTGCAGGCCATTTAATTTATTGTACTGTTGATAGCATTATTGCAGCAATTATTACAGTGCAGCTTTCTGATCCTGTGAAGACTGCCTTTATTCCCTTTCCAGATGGGAGGATGGATGACATAACGTTTCACAGGCAAGGTGAAAAGGCAGAGGGAGATTGCAGAGAATCCAGCTTTTATTGACTTGAAGTTTTACTTAGTCAACAATTCTTGCTCTCCACTGCTTCCCTCCAACTTGAGGTGCTTTCATTCAGCTTTTGTTGGTCCTTCACAAGCAGAACTCATGCTAAGTCTAGGTCTGCTCTGCTGCCACTGGAAGGCAAGTGGCATTGTTTGAAATGCGTTTAAATTCATTCATCTTTTGTCTTTAGCTTTCTATCAAGTGTTTATTCAAAATAAGGATATTATTAAAAGTTTTAAATTAATTTGGAAGTTCTTTTTTTTTTTTTTTTTTTACTTTAGTATGCGTGGATGTTCCACCACAACCCTCTGGATTGCTGCTGTGTGCATTTCTCTTTTCATTTTTTCCCTGCTTCTTCTCATTGGCTGTTGGTTTTGTTGAAGTTTTTTTTGGTTGGTTTTGGATGTGGGTTTGTTTTTTCTTTAGTTTTGTTTTGTTCTTGTGCTTTTTCTTTTTTTACTTGACTTTTCCTCTTGACCTGGAACCTCAGTGAGCACTTTAGTGCTTACTGAAATACTTTGTGGTGAGTCTGGACAAACAAACTAAGACCTTGCAGTCTCAAGATGGTTCAGCTCGGTAGCTGGTTCCACTTGTACAGCAGTTCAGCACACAATAATATATGGACACTATTGGCACTGGCAGACTGTTCATCATCTGCATGACAGCGGGTCATACTTTTGCTGCGAGCAAAACAGCACTTGGCTACTTGAATCCAAGGGTCTAATTTCCACCCAGTAAGACCTGCAACCTGGTTGGAATAATCTGGACTTTAAATTCATTAAATTGTCAGTAATGTAGTGAACACAGCTCTTCTCTTATAACTTATTTTCTTTACAGGATTTCAAGATCGTTTACACTTGAAGGATACTTGGACAAACCTGGGACACCTGTTAACTTGAGTCAAGCTGGAATTCTTGTGAAAAGTTAAACAGTTTCTTCCTGGCTGCTGGGAAAAGAGTCTGCTTTCAGGTAATCCTGGAAATAAGCTTGCTTCGTACTTCATCTGGTTTAGGCTTTTAGCAGCTGTGGAGTTGAATTTACCAGTAATAAAAACCTGATTATTTTTACATGCTGAATAGTAAGGATTTTTGAGATTTTTCCTATTTGTTTGGGAAGAAGAGGATGGGGGCAGCTCTATGTGTGTAGTTGGCTGAATTTCTTGCCTGCATTTCCCAAGAGGTGCTTTATCTTACTCATTCTCAGCACCCATATCCTTGAACATCCATTTTCCTCTTTTATCTGTCTTCTACCTTTACACTAGCCATAGTGCTCTTGGAGGACAGGTATTTTCACAGTGGGAGTATTTGTCTGTCATTTGTAGATCTCAGGTGGAAGTACGGGTGTTCAGTTAATGGTGGTGTAGACTGCAACCTTAATTGCATGGAGGCACCATTTGAGGAAGCCGTGTGCCCTGAGGACACTATGTCCTTAAATGGATAGGAAAATTGAGTCCTTGGCACGATATAGTTTCTGCCCAAGGAATGTATTCAGGTCTTGCTTAAATAAGAACACCAAATACTCCATGTTTCTCGCTGTGCCTCTAGTCTTAGTTGTTCTATAGATACATAAAATGGCAGTCAGAAATCAATATGTTGTGGCATCTCACAGTATTGTCAAGTAGGTTGAAGAAGTGTGTTTACTGGCTTCAGAAAAAACTTGACTTGATAAAATTCTGTCATTGACAGGGAAATAATGTCTAGTAAATGACATATAGAAGTTCCTGTTTTATTGTAATCAGACTTTCTGAACTTTGGCAGACCGGAATTATAATGCAGAATCATACTTTATACTTAGAAGGCAATAGTTTATTTTAAAAGCTGGATCAAATGTGTGAGGGGAGGAGAGCTTGTGACAGTGTGGAGAAATGCAATCAGTGTGAATTAACTTATTTAGCATTTTGAGTGCAGGGACAATCTTTAAAGAACAAAAGATGTTGATAATATGTAGTTTTTTAACATCTTACAGGTTATCAGAGATGGTGATTTGAAGAATCATATTTCCGATATGAACAAAGTAAAAACATCATCTGAAAAAAGGTAAATTTAAAAGTGCAGTTACATCTTAACATCAGTATATTTGAGATTTGAGAAAAAACAGTCTTTCTCTTAGTAAGAAGATAAATAAAATGGATCTCTAGTATGGATGTGTAAGTTGATGTCCTGAAAAATCAGTGGAGTGAATATTGATTAACCCAAAGTAACTTCACATTTAGTAAATAACTTTTTAAATCTAAGTTTTCAGTTAGTGTTACACATGTTCATATATAAAGTACATATTAAATTTAATTGAAAACTTAATTAATTTAATAATTTTATGCACATATTGGCAAACCACAAAATTATTTCTACTGAAGGAATTAAAGAAGCAGTTTGTAATACTGTGTAAGAAGTCATGAATTTGTCATAAGATGTGTGTCGTTCTGCAACAATCCTCCAATCCAACACATAGGTAGGACAAACCAGAATAGTATGCAGAAGATGTCAGGTTGAAAAGTTGTGTTTGTTATTTTCGTGTGAACTTGTTTTGGCAAGCATTTGAGAAATTTGTGAAATTATCTCCGGAAGGCCATTAAGCATCAGGCAGCTATTTAAAGGCTTTCAATCTTACTTTTTTCTTAAGGTAGCACAGATTACACCAGCTTGTTAAATCAAACCATCTAGTCAGATTTTAAAAAGTAAAGTCAGCAAAATTGGAAGTTTTGGCTTCAGTTGTATTTTTCTGAAGTGCCAGTTATTTTCTGTGTGAGCAGGTGAATTTTTGTGAAGAGCTTGCTCTACTGTGAATTATGTTTCTATCTTGGGATCTCTTTAAAATTCAGATTTAAATTCTTGTATGTGGAATTATCCTTACTTTTACTGACTTTGGGTGGACCAACTTGATATCAGACTGGTTGTTCCTGTTTTTGTGAGGGGTAGATAAAAAGAAATTGTAAAAATCTCTGTTTTGTTCTTGTGGTAGATTAGTCCCTTAGGCATTATGATAAGCAAAGCAAGCTCTCTGCCAGCAATGACTGTTCTTGAAAATACTACAAATTAAAATGCATAAAATACACTGTCAAAAAGAATATTAGATGTTTGCAGAGGGTCATTTATTCTTTTTTACTTAGAGAGACAAAATGAAAATTTCTATCCCTGCAATTCAAAACAGTTGTTCCCTAAGTTATGAATAAGTTATGGTGACTCTGTGCAGACACAGCTGTGAACTAATCAGAGGTATCATCTCTCTAATGATTACTTGGTAACTGTGGAAATGGTTGAGAAAAAAAAGATTGAAATTATTTGCATTGGAGTAAAATCAGAACAAGTTCTTGAGAAGCCTGTCTGTTTTAAATTAAAGGCTCACTGTAACATGGCAAAATACAGATCTGTTTACTGTGGGGGAGGGAGGAGCTCCCTTTACACATCAGTGTGATGGCTGACTGCAAACAGCGGTTTCAGAGGAAGTAGGTACAGTTGAGAAACCCATGACATCCTTCATTTGACTATTATGTTTTGTAAGGCTTCTTGCAAGGGGAATAGCCAAAAACCATTCTAAGATAATTGAATTTTTACGAGCAGCTGGGGCCTAGAGTTTTTTTTCTCATTGCCAGTAGAGATGTAGCAAGCTACAAAGATGTGTTTTAGCCTTTGCATAGTGAAAGTGGCATACAGTGAGTAACGGAGGATTGTGAATCTTGCACTTCTTCATGATCAGAGTTGGAAAGCTTAAATCTTTTGGGAGTGAAAGAAATGTCCCTGTAGTGAGGAATATTTATTTGGAAAGATGTTTTCTAGTTGAGGAAGTTCTCTGTTCCTCACTGTCTGGGCATGCTTCCTTATTGTCTACTTGTAGCTTTCCTGACCAGAAAAGGAGGAAAGCCACAAAGCTCTCTGGTTAGCTAGAGTCATGTTGTAAGTTTTGGTAACAGCTGAGATAAGGACAGGAGTGTTCAATGCTTCCTTTATGCGAGCAAAGTGGTGGTGTGAGGGACATTTTGAACTGTAGCACTTGAATGTGGGATAAAGAGGGAGTTTCCTGCTTGTGGTGACATGAACTGTACTGGATCAAGTGAGCCTGGTAAACTTCACCTCAAGATGCTTAAAGAAAGTCTAAATCTATCCCAGAATAATAATTATTGGTTATCTTTGGACAGAGTAGAGCCCTGACTGGATACCAGATCAGTGGTAGTGACGACTTCCAGAAGAAAATGATGCACAGTTTGTTTTTGGATGTGCTCTCTCTGGTTACAGCTAATGGTGGGAAATATTCTGGTTTTTCACTAATGATCTGTAAGAGAAGAAAGTTGTTGTTAAAATTACAGGCAATTTGAAGCTGGAAAGATCTTCAGGACTACTGAAGGACCAAATTATTTCAAAATACTCTTGTGAAATGCAGAAAATGGTTAAGAATATTTAATGGAAATACGTGCAAGATACTGTGCTTAGAGAGGTATGTCACTCAAAAGACAAAGGACAATTGCATTTATAATAAGAAGTGCCAAAAATATAAAGATTAAACTTCAGGATGAAAGCCTTTCAAATGAAGTGATACAAAGTGTTAGAATGAGATCGCCTTTTGTTATTTAATCATTTTTGCAGGTCATCAAGGACTGGTTTAGCATATATATGTCATGAGGAACAGCTCTGGTGTTTATCCAGATCAGAAGAGAATAGTTTCTGTGGTGTTATGAAGTTTCTCCTGGTGCTCTTTAGTCATGTTTTTTAGTAAAGATAATAGAGGCTCTATGAACTCCTCAGTTACAGAGTGAGGCTCTGTGAGAAGGCTTTATAATGGAAGGGGTGAAAAATGTTACTCCTAGTAACAAGAAGGGTTCTTCATCTTGTGGGAAAAGTAGTCTCATACTCTCTCTTGCCCTCCAGCGTCAGTGACAAGCTCAGGCACTCACTGCAGCTGGAGATCTGGACAGCTGCATGTTGGTGTGTGAGGTCAGTCTGAGTCATCTCATTCCTTCTGACAATGGCTTTTGACTGAGTAGACTCTTCTAGTTTGATGGGTGATGACTCAAATTTATATTGGATATTCCAGTCAGAATTCTTGAGTATTGCATTTTTACCTGTTTGACCCCAGGTTTCCCTTAGCAGAGTCTGAGATGTCTCATTCTCCAAACCAATTTATTCGTGGTGCAGTAACACAAAACAGCTTGAGCTATTGTCTCTGAGGAGTGATCACCAACAAAGGAACCCTTGGGCTTTTAAGCCTTCCCAGTCCAAGCATGGGAAAGTCTCAGCCCTTCCTCCTGAGTCTTCGGCTCCTGCTGTGTCTCTGTGTCTGGTCACCATGAAAGTCTTGCCACAGGGTATTCATTTGAAGTTCTGCAACATCAGCAGCTTGAGAGAAAATGTACCTCTGACAGGACAGAGTTCATTCTGACTGTTCCTTGTTGTGGGATTTAAAATGCTGAATTCCATGGTGCCTCTCTGTTTTGGAGAGCTGACTTCTGGATTTGGATGCTGAATGGTTCATTGGTCAAAACATACATGTTTGCATTACAAATATGAGAGAGTCTCATTAGAGCTTGGGCTTGCATTTTGTTCTGAGGTCAAATGGGGGGTCACAGCAATATTACTGACTCTGCTCCTCTATGTCTGGCTGGCTGCCATAATTCCTGTCCTATGGTCTTTTTGATGTACAGTGCAGGCATTGAAAACTGTCAGATAGTTCTATATCCACTATATATATTAGCGTAGAGTATTGATAAATAAGAGTATAATTCATGTTTTAAGAAGAAAATTCAGCCATAACTAAGAGGAAATTAGGACTTTAATTAGTATTTCAGCATTGGCTGGTGTTAATTTTCAAGGATGCTTTGTTGTGTATGCTGAAGACATGAAATGTAGTTGGCTGTATTTGTGTTGGAAGAATTTATACAAGATGAATAGCTTAAAACCATTCTAATGATATCTTTGCTGTAATAAGCACTTATTGCTGCTGATAGAAATTGTGTGCCCAGGAGATTTTAACTCTGACTCTTAGAACTTAAGGTGTTATACCACCCAGTACTGAGAATTACTTACCCTATCTAAACCTTTTAAACCTTTTGTTAACTATGGAGAAATTAGGTGCCAGCTTCTTGTACATGGTAAATTGCTTCCATGTGTCAGTGTTTCTTGAATTTTCCAGGGTGCAGCAGTCAAAAATCAGGTTTGCTCTGACATTTTAATGCCTATAAATGAATTTTATATTTTTGCAAAAACTTTTTTTAAAAAAAATTATTATTATTATTCCTGAGCATCAGCTTTGCTTTCTTGGGTTGTTTTCAGCTTTCAAACTACATTAACTCCTTCGTGAGACAGTGGAAGTGATATTCACACACACAAGTTGAAGCAGCAGTTCTCTTACACATTGTCTTATGTGGGGGTTGGTTGGACTTTTATTTGTTTTGGTTGTGGATCTGGTGAAGATAACATCCTATAGAAGTTGGTCAATTTGTGTGTTGGATCAACAGAGGTTGTGGATTCCAATCTTGGGTTAATTTTGGAACATTTCAAGTTCAGTGGATTAACAGAGAAGAAGAAATAAGCAAAACAAAACTTATGCAAATAATAATGGGTTTATACTATACCGCATGTTGTTGGATGATGAGAAAGGATTGGAGTGATTATGCTTTACTTACACAAGGAAATTAATGTTTTAGTACCCAAGAAATATTTAATTTAGATTAAAAAAGTACTTTGAGATCAAAGTCTAGCAAATAACTGAGAAGGTGATATGCTTACTTCACGATATAAAATTACTTATATCTAAGAGCTATAATTAATAGAACCATTTCTTATTCCTGCTGTTATCAGCTTGTAAGTGTCATCTGTAATCTGAAATTGATTTTTGGCTATGTTTCTCATTTAGATGTCGGTGTGGAAAAGTGAGAGTGATGGAAGCAGTTTCTTGTGCAGCTCTTACATCAGTTTGCTCTCTTGGCAGTAACTTTTCCCCTCAGCTACCTTTTCCCCTTGATTTTAACATTTTAGCAGAATTAACTGAAAGTGTGAAACCTTTACACATATGTAACATATAAATCAAGGAGTAATAATTCCTCATTGTTATAAACAAAACTGACTGTATTTATAAAACTAGTGCTGTAGACTTTAGTTTTATTGTAGATAGAGCAATGTGTATGTAAAATGAATTATTGGTGATTATTGTAGGACTCTAATGTTATGAATGAAAAACCAAGGTAGTTAATGCACAGAAGTCAGTTTCTTGTAGCTAATGGCATGACTACAATTAAAATGTTAAACATCTGTTTAAAAATTACTGTCATGTAGGAATGTGAATCTCAAAACTATTCTGAATAATTGTTATGATCTTAAAGTAGAGAACTAATAAAACAGTTTCTAGGCTGACTCTGTTTAGAATACTATAAATACTTAGGTCAATTCTTTCTTTGTGATCTACCTATCTATATGCATGCCTGGACTGAAGTAGTGTCTTACACTAAAATATATTTTCGAGGCTATCTTTTGTTGCCAGGTATACTGGGTTTGCTTGTTGGTTTTGGTAGCAGGGGTGTGTGTGGCTGCAGGGGTGGTTTCTGTGAGAAGTTGCTGGAAGCTTCCTCCGTGTCCAGCAAAGCCAGTCCCTGGTGGCTCCAAAGACAGACATGCTGCTGTCATTAAGTTGGGGCCAGTTAGAAATGGTGGTAACACTCCTGTGGTAATACATTGAAGGAGAAAGAAAAAAAAATGTGGCACAATTTTAACTGAGGCCAGAGAAGAGTGGAGTGAGAACATGTGAGAGGAACAACTCTGCAGCCACCAGGGTCACTGGAGAAGGAGGAGGGGGATATCTTCCAGGTGCCAGAGCTGAGATTCTTCTGCAGCCTGTGGTGCAGACCATGGTAAGGCAGCTGTGCCCCTGCAGCCCATGGGAATCCACAGGGATGCAGAGATCCACCCACAGCCTGTGGAGGAGCCCCAGGCTGGAGCAGGTGGATATCTAGAGCAGGCTGTGACTCCATAGAAGATCTGGGGAGGGAGGGGCCCTGCTCCCAAGCTGGAGCAGCCTGTCTGTGAAGGACTGCACCCCGTCCGTGGAGAGTGACCCACGCTGCAGCAGTTTTGGGAGGACTGTTGCCCATGGGATGGACTCACATCAGAGCAGTTCATGGAGAACTGTCCCCTGTGGGAGGGACCCCACGGTACAGCAGGGGAGGAACTCCTCTCCCTGAGCAGTGGGAGAAGCCTCGGGTGCTGAAGTGACCATAACCCCCATTCTCTGTGTCCCTGTGCTGCTGGGGTAGGAGGTAGAGCTGGAAGGAGGGAGGGGTGGCAGGAAGGTGTTTTTGAGGGCTTGTTTTACTTCTCATGATCCTGCTCTGATTTTGTCAGTAATAAATTCACTTCGTATCTCTAAGTTGAGCTTGTTTTGCCTATGACAGTATTTGGTGAGTGATCTCTCCCAGTCCTTATCTCAACCCATGGACCTTTTGTTAGAATTTCTTTCCTCTGTCCAGCTGTGGAGGGAGTGAGTGAGTGGCTTTGGTGAGTGCCTGACCTGTGGCCAGAGTCAACCCATGATGGCAAGCCAAAATTCCCTTGTATTCAAAATGAATCCAAACTTGGATGATAACTTCAGAAACTTTCCTAAGATTTTTTTTTCTGTAGAATGGTGTTTTTTTTCTTCAGCTGGTATATGCTAGTTTGCTCACTTCATGAATGACATTCTTTTCTTCCTTTTCTGAAATGCCATCCCGTGAGATAAGCAGTCTTTTGGACTGTTGGTAGCCAGTTTTTCCTTGAATGGCAGGTTTGATAGGATATCCTGTCACTTCACATAAATTATCAGATATATATCACTGTAGATGACATAGATGAGCAACATTTGTACCTATAGCTGCATTTTACTTGCTGCAACTGATTTCCCTGTTTGCAGTTGCTCTTGGAGATGCTGTTATATATAATCAGTCTGCTACAGTACACGCTTTGCAAAATCTGTCAATTTGCCAGAATTGAGAATTAAGACTGTTTTCCAATACCGATGAAATATGAAGTGCATTTGCCACACCCAGTCCTTTAGCATCTGTTGTTATGGCTTTTTTTGCCTCAGATTTAGATGGAAAAATGATATCTTTATTGTAGTGTTTCTGCCAGTTCTCGGACTGTATTCCTGCTGTCACAGCTGGAGAAGATCAATGTGGACTCTGTATTAGGATCATCAGACAGTGCCAGATATGTTACCTCAAAGATCCTTCATCTGGTTCAGAGTCAAGGTAATTATCTAAGCTTTGTAGTTTTAGTAGTTTCCCTTTTGACCCTTCCTTCCTTGCTGGACTTAAGTTTTTGTTTAGTGAACTTCATTATCCATCTGTGTTTGTCACTGATTGTTGGAAGCATCTGTTTAAGACTATGTTTAATGGATCTAGTATAGTATTGGTAGTGCTGAGTCCATTTTGTATTGTCAAATAGCTGTAATTTAAGTAATAATTCACTTCATATGTATATATGTCTCTGTGTATATATAGATATGAAAAGTAGAAGTATCTGGAAGGGAGCTTCCTTACTGGTATTTTTCTTTACAGTTTTTTTTTTTAAGCCATCACAAGATTGTTGAACAATTGAAAAGAAAAATTAGTTTTAAAATTGCTTAAGTCTTTTACTTAGTTTTATATATATATATATACTGTTTTTAATAGGTTTTATTATTTGCAGTGTAGATTTTCTTGTCAATTTGTAGATGATAACTTTTTTTTTTTTCTGCAAACCAATATTGGTCTTTCTCTCACTGACAGAAAAAACTAGGAAGGAGATGACTTCTAAGGGCTGCACTGGAATAGATGTTATCTTGTCAACCCTAGAGGTAAAATATTTTCATTTTTGTAGTCATGGGTTAATAGCAGTTTTGCATTTTATCATCATGAAATGTATATATTTATTAGTATATTTGTATTATGAAATATGTTGTTATCCTCTGGAGTCTAAAAAACTTGTGTTGGTCTGTAATGAATAGATTTAAGTAGCCTACTTGGAAATTTCGCTCTCTTATTTTTAGATATCCTAAGAAATTGCTTGTCACCTCTCAGTTCTAGTTGATGTGCCAAACTCCAAAGTGAATTTTAATTTGTTTTGTTGGTTAATTTGGGCTACATAGTGGGATGGTTAGGTGAGTGGTTGCATCCTGAGCTCTACTTGATTTTGCGGTGGCAGTTCCTCCTAGCTTTAAGTATCTGAACCATTGTATTAAACTGCTGTATTAAGCACAGATTTCTCTTTTTTTATTGCAGACTACAAAGGATCATCAAACTATTCTAAATATATTGAATATTCTCATTGAGGTAGTCTCAGTTGGTAAGTTCTTATTAAGGAGAAATATATGATTGTATTTATACATACTTTTTCAGATTTTTTTTGACTAGTTATTTTTTGATTTTGTTGGTTTTTTTGTAAATTGTCATTATTTTGGCTTTTGTTTGTTTTTGTCTGCTGAAGCATATTTATATGCAGAATTAAAGGACTCTAAAGACCGAAGTTACCTTTCTAATAATCCTACACAATAATTTATGTTGATATAAGTCTAAGTCCAACATGTCCTTGCACAGTGCAGTCACATGTAAATAAAATATTGCTGTTCTAAAGACTAACTTCATGATAACTGTATCTTAGATATTTCATTGTTCTTTGGCTTTAGACATATCAGTTCAATTTTAATTTCTAGGTGGTGGTCGGAGAGCAAGCGTCATAGTCAACAAGGGAGGGACACAGATCTTGTTACAGCTGCTTTTGATTGCCAGCAGAGAGTCTCCAACAAATGAAGAACTAATGGTGCTTCTTCATACTCTTCTTGCAAAAATTGGTCCAAAAGGTGATATTATGGCTTAAGAATTACAGTTTTATTAGTGAAACTTAGTAAATTTTTTTTCTGTTATTGTGTAAGGATCCACATACTCAGAATTGGTAGAGAAGAATAAAAAGGAGGAGTAAATGAGGGGGGGAGGAAAGAATGGTGAAAAGTGGATATGCAGAGTTGACATTAGTAGCAGGAATTTGGTCATTTAACTTCTATTTTTTTAATAATAATTTCAAAATTAGTGTGATTGATCTTGTATTTCTTTGATGTCAGACAAGAAGATTGGCATGAAAGCAAGAATAAATGGTGCCCTAAACATATCATTGAATTTAGTGAAGCAGAATTTGCATAACCTCAGGCTAGTATTGCCATGTCTTCAAGTATTAAGAGTTTATTCAGCCAACTGTAAGTATTGCAGAAAATTATTTTCTTTCCTGTGTGAATAAAGCTTTCTATCTAGATGAGGTTAAATATCAGCTTTGAGTGCTTGCTTAATGTTAGTGTTTTAAACTGCTTTTTTTCTGAGAATTTTCTTTTTATATACTCAAAATGCTTTAATTCTAGAAAAAAAAATTAAGCAGTGTGTGAAATTTTGAGCCATCTAATTTGCATAAATGCTGTTGTTTAAAGCTCTAAACCAGAAATGGTAATATTTGCCTTGCAGAAGTACTTAGAGTTAAATAATTATTCTCTTTTTTATTCATTCTCATGTTTTTCGTTTCTGATATTTTATTCATTTCTTTATTATGAATTTAAAACTTGGTTCACACAGAAAATATTTTAATTTAACCTAATTTTTTTTTTAATTTAACCTTTTCCTTATTCCTTTTGTTCAAGAACTCCACTCTCCACTGTAGCATTCTTCCACAAGAGCCTGTTTGGGCAAGCAGTAGGAAGTTGATAAAAATAGTGTGGTTCTTGCTGTATCTCTACTGTCTGTTAGATGCTCTTAACTTTTTTCATTTGAGCTCGAAATGGTTGTTAAATCCTCTTATTTAGCGCAAGAAATTGAAAACATGGCCATGTTCCCTCCAGAGAATTGATTTGATGATCTGTAAGATTATGTTTTCAGGTCATTCACATGAGCAGCTATAATTCACAAAGCCCTAATACTTTCAAAATGTGGAAGCTTTATTTCTGTTGAGCTGTCTGATAATGAGGTAAAATGCTGCTAAGCTGAAAAGTTTAATACAGATAGTTACATTAGTTACATGGCTTATCTGAAAACTTCCTTGACCCTGAAAATGAGACTGAGTCTTTAATTCTTAGACTTCTTCTTAGATCCATTCTATTTTTCTGTATTCCTCACGCCTTATGAACAGAAACATTAGTAGTTCATAATATTCTGATGAGCAGTACTTCTTTGTGTACAGTTACTATTGGAGTTAATCCTAACTTTACTTATATTCTGTTATGATGTTTATGCTAATGATGATGAAATTGCCACTTGGATTCCTGTGCTAAATTCTACACTAATAACAGCATTTATTACATGGAAGTAAATTCTTAGCTGATCTCTTCCTACTTTGTTAGGAGTACATACTGCTAAACTCAGTCAGGAATGGAATTTCTGTGCCTGTTTCAGCAGTTTGTATTTTTAGTTGCCTCTTGGGCTTCAAACATATGCATAAAGCACGTATTTCTCTAACATAGGTCTTAGCATAATCTCTCTTCATTTTCATGCTCCCCTTCAAATAGATTATTTTTATAGGTTTTTTTTTTACAAGAATATACATTCATAACATTCTGCTCTGGAAAGCTATACCAATTGGAATTTCTAAATTTTATAGCAGACTCTTGGATTTCAAATCCTGTTTAATATACGTGTTTGTTCAAATAATGAAGGATAGTAGCAAGTCATAGTACCTATTAGACTTGAAATTTTAGAAAACCTGCTGTTCCAATAAACTGTGAATTTCTGCAAAGAAAATTATTTTCGTTTTTTATCTTAGTAACAAAGAAAGCAGAAGCCTGCATTGGAAGCAGTACATGATTTTATTTGTAAAGTAATAATTAAGTTTGGGTTTTTTCCAAGTTTTATCAGGATTGGATTGTCATGCTAATTATGTGCAGAGTAGTGTCTGCTTGTCACTGTATGTCATAAAGGACAAAAATGTCCAGCATTTTTTGTACTTGAGAATTCACTTGTGTGATTTTTAATCTTGAGTATATTGACTTTTTTCTTTTGCCTTTTTTACTACATTATCTTCAAATGGATTGCTTTTGACTTCCAGCTGTAAACTCAGTATCTCTGGGAAAGAATGGAATAGTAGAACTGCTGTTTAAGATCATTGGCCCTTTTAGTAAAAAGAACACTAGCCTTATGAAGTAAGTAAGGTTTCTTTAATATACTATATGTTAAAACCTTTTATATTTTTTCAATACTTACTTGTAAATGAAAAATAATATTAGAGAAATCAAGTGCAATTAATATTTGAAGGTTAATGTGAAGTGGGAAGAAGTACCACAAATGTGACAGATTTTGATTTCCCCCGGCAGACTAACACAAAATACTCAAATGTCTAGTTGCAATACTGGTAAAATAATACACATTATTTTTTTGTCTCTAATATTCCTGCATGAAAACTGTACAGTGGTTGACCCTAAATCAAAACAAACAGATCAAGACAATCCCATCATTTTTCAGTTTGTTTCTACAGCACCAGTCTGATAAGAGTTTGAACAATGCGCTCAGGCGCATGGGGTGACTCTTGAGGATGGTGCTGTACAGGGCTGGGGTGGGACTTGGTGATCCTTGTGGGTCCCTTCCAATTCAGTGTAATCTGTGATCTGCTTTGTGTTTTTAGTGTGACATTGTCTGTTTTATTTGGTAATAGAATTTTCCTTCTGTTTTTCTGCAAAGTAAATAGACAACCAGAGCAAGATCATAAAACATAGAAGAGGAAACCCCAGCAATATATGTCTAGTGGGCTGTTGTGTTAAAAAAATTAAAATTCACCGTGTAGTTGAAAGTGGTGACTTTAGATTCCCACACTCGTGGTGGTTGA
Source organism: Rhipidura dahli (assembly GCA_013399225.1). Lineage (NCBI taxonomy): Eukaryota > Metazoa > Chordata > Aves > Passeriformes > Rhipiduridae > Rhipidura > Rhipidura dahli. The sequence goes on along the minus strand of VXAC01006427.1, from coordinate 736,306 downwards.
TAGATTTTGGGGTATTTTGTTTGGTTGGCTTTTTTTGATTAGGGTTGGGTTTTTTGGGTGAATTTAGGGTAAAAATATTAGCAAAGTGGATGTAACTGAAGATAATCCTTTCTTTATATGCGTCACCTTTTTGAAATACTTGCCTGTGGAAAACGAATTTTTTCATCTAGTTAGCTAAGTAATAATCTCATATTGTACATATTCTAACTTAGTAACAAAAGAAATAGTTTGGTTTTTGTGAAGGGAAATCTGGTATTTGTGGTTACAGGAGTAGTGTTCCAAAAACAAGTCCTGCTCCATTAAGGCCCAGCTAAAATTCCACACAGGAATGTGCTATTCTATGATGTGACTAATCATGATACACTTGTTTATGGTCTAAGATCAGATGCATCACATCCATCTTCATAAAGCGGGGCAAAATAAGGATATACATTTTGTAGCTGCACAGTTGAATTGAGAGAAAATCTTTGGGTACAAGAAAAATCTCACACCGACTGTCTTGTGTTGTAGTACAGATTGATGGGCATTGCTTCTCAGTATATTCATATACTGCTGGTATTGACCTACAGTTTTGTAAAATAATATCCTTTACTTTGTGGAAGTGCTTGTTCTGCTGCTAACAAAGACATTACTTTCAGAATATCACAACCAGTGAGTGTCAGTCATAAACATTATGTTATCACAGTGTTTTTGCAAAAACTGGAAGTTTGTATAGCCATTGCACTGACAGTTTTAAGTTTTGTCATCAGACTTCAGCTGTAACAGAGATATACAATCTTCTAGTAAAGTAAAATATACACGTGAAGTCTGTGCTACAGTGCTTCTAGGAAAACATGAAGTTAGACTCTTTGTAAGTCTGTTAGCAGTAAATATTTTATATAGTTTTACAGTGTTGTAGATAAAGCTTACTGGTTGGTTGCTGTTTTGACTTTTCTTGTTATGTTGACAGGGTTGCTTTAGACACACTTGCTGCATTGCTAAAATCAAGTAAGTGTTTGACTACAAGAAACTGTCTACTTGAGCTATATATGGGTGTGTGTGTATATATTGACAGAGTAAAACTAAACATTAAGTTGGTGGCCAAAACAAAAATAAGGCTAGGAAACCTAGAAGTAAGTTTCATCTGCAGTCTCTGGTGCTTTATTCATGTTGTATGTACATGAATGTTTAATAATTGGTTACTGTTTCATCAGTTACGCAGCAGAAAGGCTGCACTGCTTCTGCAGAACTGATCTGGATCCAAGGTGGATCCAGGGTGGATTTTCATATTCATGCACCTCAGCCCTTCAGTAATGGATGTCTATAGCTTAACTCCTGTGCCTTTTTTTTACACATTCATCTGAAAATATCTGGTGGTTGACTAGGGAAAATACAGGTATTTTTCAATACCTTCCTGAGTAATTAGGACTTATATATAACAAGTCTGTCAGTGATGCTCATGAAGTGAAATTAAAAACCAATGGTGTGTTTCCAGATATCAACAGTCTCAGCCAGCAGCAGTTGATCCTCACAAATGTCATCTTTTCAGATGTTGAATCAGCATTGTAACTAGCAAGGAATTAGAAACTCATTTTCTCCAAATAGATGTATTAAACCAACAGCATTCCTAGTAGTTTTAGAGGCGTTGGACAAGAATTGAGGTGTGACTAGTTTTGCAGAAAACCATTTCACACAAATGGTGGGAAATTTCTGTACTGACTGTCACAGGGTGCTGAGTTTATTCATGTTTGTTCAGTGTGGTACCTTGGTCTTACAGGTTTGTGTATTTATGAATTTTGCAGTTTCTGCCTGGGAAATTTAAGGGACTAAATATTTCCAGATCGTTCTCTGTGTTCTCTTCTGCAAATTGGCGGTTAAACTTTAATATTTAATGTTAATGTTAATGAGGAAAACTAAGTGTTCAAAAGGTGTATCTTTAAAACAGATATTGGGCATTAATTTAGGGAGGATTTCTCCTTAGTGGTTTTGACTTGTAACTTCATACACTTACATAAGTAAATATTTTCATTATGACACTAATCTATTATTATACATTCAAGTTGTCATACTGATTATGCAGTATTTGGGGTAGAAGTATTTTCAGCTTATGAAATTTGAATGATAGTTATAAAACTGTATGGATTGCAAGTGAAAAGAAGTTTGTTTCAAATCTTCTATCTACGCAGTGTGTGCCAATTGTGATAGAAACTCTTGTAGAAACACTTTTGCTTTTTAATTTACTGGATGACAGCATCTTAAAATTTGCTTTTAAGTGTAATGCATGCTATTCCTCTAGTAAACCACGAAAATTACACTGAATGTTCTAAGAAAGGAATTTCGACTACTGGTCTCAGTTATCCAGTCATTTCTGTTGGTTTTTTTTTTTTTACATTTTTACATTTTACAATGTAAAACTCTGCTAAGGGTGGCTAAAATAGTAGACAAACTGAAGCAATTCAGTTACTTGGATAAAAAGAATGATTTAAACATTAAAAGTATGTTGAACATAATATTGATGGCACTGGGCAATTTTAATTTTCTTTCCTAACTTTTTTTGCCAAGAAACAAATGCCAGGAGAGCAGTAGACAGAGGATATGTGCAGGTGCTTTTAACGATTTATGTTGATTGGCATGGTCACGATAGTCGACACAGATACATGCTGATACGTAAAGGAGTGTTACAGTGCATTAAAAGTGTTACGAACATCAAACTGGGAAGAAAAGCATTTCTTGATGCCAATGGGATGAAAATTCTTTACAACACTTCACAGGTAGGTTTATCCTGGTTGTATTTTTTTATGTTGTTGTTTTTAACTCTTTGGCTATGACCTCAAGTTTGTCATATTTCTTTTATGAGATTCATGGTCATTCCTGATTATAGAAGTAAGGATTATATTCTGTACCAGACTGAAATAATGAGAGACCACAGACTTAAATTTATATTTGCTGTTATTCTGCTCTGGGAAGGGCGGTTGAACTTAGTTTTGAAAAAGAGGGTGTGAAAATGCCTTTTCATTTTGAAGTTTGGATTTTTAAAAAAGGTGAATTTGTGTTGGTAAAAGTTTTTCTGTCCTTCAAAGAAGACATGAACCAAATGTTTTGTAAATAGTATATAAATGTAGTTTGACTTTTAGTTTGAGAAATACTTCTCTTTTCTTTATTTTCTTGTTAACAGGAGTGCCTTGCAGTAAGAACTCTTGATCCTCTCGTCAATACATCCAGCCTAATAATGAGAAAATGTTTTCCCAAAAATCGTCTTCCTTTACCAACTATTAAAAGTGCTTTCCATTTCCAACTCCCAGTTATTCCTGCCAGTGGTCCTGTGGCTCAGCTGTACAATTTGCCTCCTGATGGTACAGTGATTTTGTAGTACTTTGAGTGTGGCTAATGTTGCTTTATGGAAGGTGGAATCAATTTCACTTTTTTGTGTTCTCTGCTAAAAGGACTGTGACACTCCTCACCTCAACCTGTGACTGTTGGTGTGGAGCACCAATTTCTAATGTTACATTTAAAGTGATAGAAATGTGGTTATAAAATAAAAGAGAAAACAAGGACTAAAAGGTGATGTTCACCAAACTCTGAAGTCTAAAGAACAGGCTGTATACAAACTTAAATGGTCTCGCCTTTCAGCTCATGTAGCGTATACATTCTCCTGTGTGAAATGTGCTGTAGTGTACGTCCTGTCTTACAGGAGCATGTATTCCTTCCTTTCTTTCTGTTGCTCTTGTAAGTCAGGATGTGGTGAATTTAGATTAATGTGTGCCATTTGAAGCACTGGCTTTTTTGTATTATTGTGCTTATTCCTTCAGTTGCTTGATGAGAAAATAGAGCTGCTTTCTTAGACTGTTGCAGTCTCTTAGGAAACACTGTACTGCAAAGCATTTATATGGTTCTTTGTAGGAAATCAATTAATCCGATTGTGAACACCTTTCATTGTTTTCAGATAATTAATACATATTCAGATATGGTGAAACAGCTTCAGACCTGGTAAGCAACTAATGAAGTTGCTGTCAGAAAGTTACTCTAAAATGAAGAGGCTTATTAATTTGTTTTATTCACAATATCTCCTGAAACAAAATGTTATAGTCTGAAAGAAGTAAGATACCCTATTGGGGTTCAGGTGGGTCAGACTCCAGGAATTCAAAGTTTCTTCATGTTTTGTCTTCAAAGTAGAAAATAGATTTAGAAGTGTGTTTCAAAATCCACAGAAATTCAATCTCTGCTTAATACAGTAGATTAGTAATCTATAATACCTGTTTAGAAACTTCCTAGTTTGCTGAAGTGAACTAATGATATTAGTTCACTAAAAATGTTTTAATTCAAAATTTAAAAAGTAGTTATTAATGCACTAAAACAATGGTTTTTTAATAGGTTTCTTATCTGTTATAAAAAGAAGTGAAAAATCTAAGGAAACAGCATACATAGTGGTTTAAAAGGAAAAAGTTCTGTATTAAAAGACGTAGAACGTGGGGGAGTGGGTAGAGGTCTGGGTTTATTAAAAGTATAATCTTGTATAGTCAGTATTGTAAAAGCAGTACATGTAATCATTTTGCATACACAAGAAAATCAGCATAATTTATAAACCTCTGAGTGAGCCTTTTATTGACAATCAGCAAATTTTCTACATGGAAAACACTATGAGAAAATTTAACCCCCCAGCACTAGTTTACTAGTTGGTTTTCACATTTTTTTCAAGGGGTAAGCAAAAAATAAAAACCCAGAATGAAGAAAATCTTCTTCAAGCATGTATAATTAGATTAAGTGTATAATATGTTTACCAAACTTTTTTGTATTTTAGTGGATGATGTAGTAGATGAAAGTGATGATAACGATGATGCTGAAACTGAGTCAGAAATTGAAACTGAAAATGATGATGACAAGGACCAGCTTTTTAAGGTTGGTAGAGACAAAACTAATTGGCAAAAGTCAGGTATAGCAATTTTTTATTTAAGTTGCTTGAATCATGTAAATAAATGCATTTTAAGTGTTAAAAGCAGTCCAAGGAGGTTTTCAGGACAATTTCTAAAATTAAAAAAGTTTCTGAAACTTAAAGAAGATGGGTGCTGCTTGAAAATATGAGCTGTTCTTGTTCAGATTGCTTCAGGATTTTTATCAAAATCTGTTTGCTTCACACTTGTATCTGGAGTGCAGTGGAACAGAACCACAGACTCCTTTGGCAGTGCTCTGTTCCCAACTTGCATTTCTCTCAGCCTGCTTTTCTTACACAAGCTGGTAGGAGCTGCTGTAACTTTTTCCAACATTCTGGACTGGGATTGACTAGATCAGTGTTTCAGCAAGGTAACAACTTGCCTTCAGCCAGTTCTGCCAACTGTAGAGGTAGACACCATACCTCTCACTGTTGTACCACTTTGGGAAGGTATTCTCCTGTGCTCCAGCTGTCAGCTGGGACATGGATGGATATTTGATCAGAACTGTCTTACTCTGTATTTTTGTGTTATATGTATTTAGGAGTTAATTGAATTGTCTGTCCACAAACTGGTAAACATGTTTTACTCAAGGGTCTCATGAGCCCTGATGGAGGGAGTATCTTCCATAGAAGCAGTATTGCATTGTCACTGCAATCAGATGAAGTCTCTACATTCCAGGTTCCAGTAGTGCGAGTATGCACAGATTTCATGTAAAATATGTATGTATAATAAGTTTGGATGAAAGCAAGAAAACTGAGATGTTTGTATTATTTCTGTTGAAATGGCAGCTTAGGCATACTAATAATACTCAGCAATTTAAATCTCATAGTGAAAGCTGCAGTTCAGCTAACTTTAAAATAGGAGTATTTATCTTTCAAAGCATGCCTGTGTCTGGAATAAAGGTGAATGTTTCAGATTAATGTTGTAGAAGTTCATTAATTTTGGATATGGGATTAATTTGTTCTGGTGATCTTTCAGAATGATGATATAGAGACTGATATTAATAAACTGAAGCCTAGACAGGAATTGGGAAGATCCATAGAAGAACTGAAAATGTATGAGCAATTTTTCCCAGAACTTTCCGAAAACTTTCAGGTAAAGTACACAATTCCCAGAACATTTCTGGCTGTGTCAGGTTGACTCTGGAATATATGTTGATGTTCTTTTTTGGGTGGATAGTTCCTCAAGCCAAGAACCTATGTATGGGAGTGCTGTATCCTAGGTTATTTAGTTAGGTGTTATGATTGCTTCATTCTAACTGAGAAGGGGGTCCTGTGGGCAAATGTAAAGGAAAACTTTGTTTTCTGGTGTCTGATTGTTGCACACAGCAGAAAGTAAAATAGTAAAGAAGGACATGAGATTTCTGAGAGGACTTCATTGTATTAGGTACCTCCTTAAATGCTGTGCACCTATGTAAAATAGGTGGTTAAAATATCTGGGCAATTGCATTGAGTTTGTACCTTGTTATTAATGAGTTGCTTGTTTATTGCTCTAAGGCTTTCATGTAAAAGATGAAACTTCGTTGCTCTGATGGTTTATAACATAGCTGTCACCTTTTAAATTGCATTTGAAACAAGGAAAGAGAAATGTTTCTAATATACATGAGACTTGGGAGCTGTTTACTTTTTTTATTACTAATTTTTTAAATTATTTTTTCACCTTTATTTTTTAAGGAATGGGACTTAGTTTCCAAGGAACCAAAGCCTTTTGTACCTGATGCAAATTTGAGTGGACCTATTGTTGTTCCTACAGCCAGTGAGGAACACTCTGCTGAAGCAAACTTGTCAACAAAAGGTGTTGCTTCGAAAGAGTGCAATCCTTTATTGACAGAGGAATACAATAGAAGGCCAATGTTTCTGGAACTACCAAAGAAAGATACTACAAAAGACAATAGTTTACATCAGCAAAATGATCAAAGAAACATGCTTCCATCATGCCAGTGTCTAAGCCAAGAACTTGTTAAAGGCTTGGACAGAATCAGTCTCCAGAACAGTGCAAAAAATGATCAATATTATGATGCAGGGTGTGTAGTAAAGAAGGAAAGCAAAGCTAGCCTTACCACACTTGCTTGTAGTAAACCCTCTGAGCTTGTTTCACCCTGTGGAGGTAGTCTCTTTGAAGGATCATCTGTCCAGCTGGGAAAACTCTGCTGCACTGGAGTGGATTCAGAGGAGGAGGATTCCGGATCTAGTTCATCAGGAGAACATGTCATGCTTGAAGTTTCTGATGTATCACCAGTTCATGACTGTGATCTTTATATTGAAATGGTGAAGAACACAAAGTCTATTCCAGAATATTCAGAAGTGGCTTATCCAGATTATTTTGGCCATATTCCACCCCCATTTAAGGAACCTATTCTGGAAAGGCCATATGGGGTGCAGAGGTGAGTCATCATATTCCTTTTGTTGTTTTCATTCCTTTGAGAAACAGTATTTAGAGTGAGAATAACCAGATGATCTCCAGAGGTCCCATCCAACCCTAACTGTTCTGTGATTCTGTGGTTCAGAAGCTGTGTTACAGTGTCTACTTTGGCAACTAAAACATTTCCAATGAAAAGCAGCTTGAAGGTAGGTGAGTCGGCATTTATCAGGGCAGAGCCATAAAGAACACAATCTGATTCTGTAATTGCTAATTCTGGAATTCAGTTTCTAAATAGAAAATTCAATTTATGTGTTCCTTTTCTGCCTTCCCACCATTTCCCATGTAAATTTTGTAGTTTGCAAAGTAACAAACCAACCTACCAAACCCCACCACCAAACAAACAAGAAAATCCACACCTGAATGCTCCTTTCAGGTTTTAGCAAAGATAGGACAGTTAATAATTCAGAGATTCTGGCTTATATACATAGTAAGTTACTGTAAGGACATGTGAGTACAGTAGTAGAACATGTAATAGTAGCTATGAGACCTTGCCACTTGCCTAATTATGAGATTGAATGCCTTCTCCTTTATACTTGTAACTATAACCAACTTAATAAGTTTCTTCATGTTTATGTTTAGATATTAAAATGATTAAGAGGTTAAGTGTCTTTAGGTGGTTGAATTTAAATTCTTCAGCAGTTTCACACAAGTCATGAGAAAGTGATCTTTGTAGTGAAATAGCAAGTGCTGAAACATTAATGACATAATGAATATATTGTTCAGTGTTGAAGGAGGAGAATCTTCCCTAGAAGGTTATTTATTAGATAGATTCAGCTGATTTAGAAGGGAGATGGTTTTGAGCTGGGAATCAACTAAGAACTACATTGTAACAAAATCTTGCAAATCCTTTTGTATATTTCTGTAGTAACTAATAATTCTGAATTTTCCTGAATAAAACTGAGTGAAGCCAGATACTATTTGTCATTTCAGTACTCCTTGTTAGATATAAGCCACTGGAAAAACAAACTTCCTGTGAATATACATAAGGCTGATTTCTAGACCATGAAGATCATTTTAGGATATATTTTAACTTTAAAATGCTTTATTTTTGTTGTATTTTTTATGTTGAAAGTAACTTTTTTAGGTCTTGTGTGAACAAGAATGAAATATCAGATAATATTGCTAAACTCGAATCAAAAATCCTGCATCATATTTTTAAGATGTACACTGTTACAAAAATTCAGTTTTCTACAGATGTCTCGGTCTTGTTACTGCAATGTAACAAACTTCTGAGAATGGAACTTGTTAAAAAAGGGCTTAATCTTTTTACAATTTCGTAGTTTGTAGGAGAGTGTAAAAATTAGTTTGGTAGGGGACATGGAAAAGTTTTAAAGTCTTTTGCAAAGCTGTGTCCAAACTCTTTTGATACTCAGTGTGATTTATGTTCTCTGTAATGTAAGCACTTAGTTACTGCTCATTGGGTAAGAGTTATTTAGAAAACCAATGGTTGCTTTAACCCATCCATGTAATTTGAGAAAGCATTGTGTCAGGTCTAATGTGTGACTTAATGGATTTTTTTCTTACTTTTATTGGAACTATGTGGGGTTTGTTTTTTTATTTTTTTAGTCTTGCAATTTTGAATTTGTGCTTTGGAGTGCTTTTTCTTTCTCTTTTAAGTTTAGTAGCATGTAATTGTCACCGAATGTCTCACCAATTTGTTATTATTTGGATAAATTAAATTGATAATAGCTGAAGTGTTTTATACTACTCTATCTTTTTAGGAAGAAAATTATGATACAGTAAAATACCCTATAAATTTGGGTTTAAATACTACTTTCTTGTATTCCTTAAAAATTTAGTTGAGTTACGATTTTTTTCTGTACACTTTAGTATTTTTTAATCATCAGGATCCACAAAGGAGTAACCTCTAAGCACAGGGTTCACATCAACAGTGTTGGTTAAAGGTTTTTTTTTTTCCCTTTAATTTTCTTGAAATAGCTTATCTTCATTATTTGGAATGTGAAAATGTCTGCTACTACTTTTCCATCTCATGAACATCTTGAATACTGTTTCTTCTTTGCTTTCATCTATACTGGTTATTATAATGGTATTTAAATGCCATTATTATTTATAAAATACTTACTATGGATTTTCATTGATGGATTTTGTTTTGGCAAAACTCCTATGATAATAGGAAGTGTTAATGGCTTTTTAGAGCTGAGGCATGCCAAGATCTAATGAGTTGTCTAAGATCAAGTGTAAGATCAAAAAACTGTAATTCTGTCCTGAGCTGAACCTATTAACATAGATTGTGGTGAGTCAGCCTTGTCACAATATTGTCAGTACATTGGACTTGTGATTTCTTTTGTTTTTAATTTAATTTCAATTTAATAAGAGGTGCTAAAGTTATGCACTTACCTTCTCTTTCTCATTTGTTTACAGTATTTATTTTAATTATATTGAGAATTTCCAGCCTGAATGTACTTTAGCATTCTGTTTCTGTATTCTTCATTGTTAATCTGCCTCCTTTTTTTCTTATTGCAGGTGCTGTGCAAGCTTTTCCACACAGCTCTGCCACTATATTTCATTCTTGAACTGCAACACATTCTTGCTTTTGCAAGCCAGGACCTAGATACTGCCACTTGTGCAATGATTTTATGATCTGGATAAGCACACACCTGACATTTGGCTGACATCACCAAACTCTTTCTTATTTGTCACGTAGTCGATAAATGAACCTAGATCGCCAGAGGTGAAAAGCTAGTTCACTAACACACTCACTGTACAACCTAGTCTCTAAAACTCTTTAATTTTGGTTATGGTAGGATTCATATAGGTTACTAATGTTATCAAGTGTTGTCCTGGATTACAGCATTAACATAAGTAATGTTTGAGTAATTCCTGCTTCTATTATGAAGTATGAAATGGCATTTTTTTCCTTAAGGTAAAACCCAGTGAATTGTGTGCATGAAAACTCAGTTCCCTCACATATAAATATTGGATTCAGCCAGCTGTGAAAGCAGGTGTTTAGACTTAAGTACACCTTGACTTTGTGCACATAAGTAGGGGTGAAGCTGCAGTCTCTCTGAACTGTCCCCCTGGCTTCATGTCAACTTTGTTAGTTTTCTTGTATGAGGCAATTCCGCTTTTGTAATTTGAAACAGTAAGTGACAATTTAAATGAGAACTCTGCTTTTTTAATTTTTTTTAGGACAAAAATCTGTCAAGATATTGAAAGGCTGATTTATCAAAATGACATTATCGATAGAGTTGTGTATGACCTCGATAATTTGAGGTAAGTTTTTACCTTTCTGTAAACAATATTCAACTAATACTCTAAGCCAGTTCTACTTCCTCTGTGATGTGATTTATAATATTTACAACAGAATTCATCAAAAATTTCATCTGACATAATAGTGTTTCTGCTGCTATGTATCCAGGCTGTATTTAGAGGAAAGGTCCAAATAGTTTCTGAATTGCCAAGTGAGGACTAAAAGCTCTTTGGTTTAGCTAAGTTTGTTTTATTCATTTTGGTGCCTTTTTCTTCTCGTAGTTGTTCAGTACCAGAGGAGGCAGATGTTTTGAAGTTTAATTCCAAATTTGAATCTGGAAACCTGCGCAAAGTTATTCAGATCAGAAAGTAAGATATTTCAACTCTTCTTTTCACAGTTTAGGCCTTTTATTTCCTCTTAAAATTATTGATTTTTTTGTTGGTTTTTTTTTTTAATTTTCAGAAATGAGTATGATCTGATTCTGAACTCAGATATAAATAGCAATCATTATCATCAGTGGTTTTACTTTGAAGTCAGTGGAATGAAAACTGGCATTGCTTACCGGTTTAACATCATCAACTGTGAAAAGTCAAACAGTCAGTTCAACTATGGTAAGATGTGTTTTCTGTACTTTGAGAAGAAATATTTAAAAAATACCTGTACTAGACAACTTAGCTGTTTCCTTCCCTCCTCCACAGGATTAGAAGTATTCTTGTTGTCAGTTTAAATTCTTTGTTTTAATAGTACTTCTGTTCTGATAGCTCTGGTTAAAAAGAGGATATGCACCTTAAGCCAAGGGCTGTCAGTTTTTAAAATGAAGTTTTGTTGTAAGTGAGGTCAAAACTGAAGAAATTCACTGGTAGCTGCAACTAAAATTGTCTTAGGACCATTCGGCAGGATAGGACAACCAAAGCCTGTTGATTCACACAGATCAAGAAGAATGACGATTGTCATCATTAATCCATTTTTGCATAGGGGTAGATGTGAAAGTGGAGACATTCCAAAAGTGTTTTTTCTTATTGATGGCAAGGAAAAATAAGTCTAAAATGCTGGGGTTTGCAAGTGACCATTGCTGTCTCTAGTAAGAAGTGTTTGCAGTGTTTTGCCTCATTCGAAGGTTTACAAATGGCTTACTGAAATTACCTTTCTTCTGCTTGTCTGGGAGTGCGTATGTAGTGTGTGTCATTCAGCTTCAAACTGTTTGGTTTTTTCTTGATGTATATTCTGAAATTTGTCCTTTAAGAATGAAGAAATTTCTCCTCCCATCCCCAGCTTCAAACTCTTGTTTGAAGTAATTTTGTAGTATTGTGGTCTCTGTTGTAAACTTTCATCCACATTGATAAAATCACAGAATACCATGTAGTTTGACCAGTAATAAGATGCTTTCAAGTTATTTACTAATCTTCATCAGTCAGCTTAGACTTTTTTTCATGTCGTGCATACTTACTTGATAGTTTCTTTCTTTTGATTTTTTTAGTACAATGACTGACTCAGTGTGGTTGGCTAATTATCTAATGAGTAAATGATGCTCAATTAGTATGTATTATTTTTCCTCTAACTTCGTATTAAGTATTCAACTTAAGTATACTACCAAGAAAAAAAACAACTTTAAAGAGTTACTTTAAAAAAAATTGTCCTGAAACATCAGGGTTTTTTTGGTTATTTACATGAATGGATCAAATTTCTGTATTCTCTTTGAAGCCCTTTTGTAGTGTGAGTTGGATGGAGTGGAACTGAGGGCTGCTTGTAGTTTACTGTCCATGCAAACCTCAGCTTTCATTTAAAAATTTGATTTTGGTCTTCCATATGTCTTACTGTTTTCTGTAGTTGTTATTTACTGAAAATCAACAATATTTTGTCTTTGGTTTAAAGACTGCACAGTGCAATACCCAGGCATTCATGAAAATGCACTCTGATAGTGAGTAAGTAAGTAGAGGTAATTTGAAGACTTGTATGTAAGTGTTGGTGTGGTCCATTAACTGCTAATACCTTTCTGTTTAATGTTAAGCATTAAAGTGAGATGCATTTCTTCTTTCAGGTATGCAGCCCCTCATGTATTCTGTTCAAGAAGCACTAAATTCTCGACCATGTTGGACTCGTGTTGGGACAGATATTTGTTATTATAAGTAAGTACACAAACCAAACATAGCAGGTTTAGGTTAACATGAGGTGCAGTTTTGAGGAGAAGTACTTTTTTCTGCATTTGATAATTCTTGGTTGTTCTGTTGTGAAGAGGAATTTCTTTTTGAGTTACTATGGAGAGTAATATATGTGATAAAAATATACATGGTCTCATATTGGAAACACACTACTAATATTTAAGCTGTTAATATTTTATACTTTTCTTAGAAATTGCACACTGTTTCTAGGAAGCTTTTAAGGGAATGTATATATGCATGCTTACTTGAAATCTTCTTAGTGACTTCCAGTAATACTGACCTCATGGTCCCTGTGATAAGCCTTCTGTAATCTGTGGTGGAATTATTGTAGAGGAGTTCTAACACAGGATGAGGTGGCACGGCATATCAGTATGTAATCCTTCTTAGTTGTTAGCTGTTTGGTTACTTCCTTTTGTTTGTTTTATTTGGTTGCTTGTTTTTGTTTGCTCACCTTTTATCAATGTGAATGAATGCATGTATCACTGCTATAATAAAGTATCTTTAAAGCTGGTGGGAACCTGTATGTATGTAACCTGTACGTACATAGGAAAGAAATACAGTCACTAAAAATCCTTCTGACACTTAGAATGTATGTTCAGAAATAATCAATAGTATGAAAAAAATTACTCTAATGTGTGTATTACCTTCATTTTTTTGATTCAGGAATCACTTTTCAAGAAGTTCAATTGCTGCTGGAGGCCAGAAAGGAAAATCGTATTACACAATTACATTCACAGTGACTTTCCAACATAAAGATGATGTGTGCTACTTTGCTTACCATTATCCATATACATACTCAACTTTAAAGGTGAGATGCTCCTGATGTGTTACATAAATGACTATTTATAATATTAGTGTGCTATATAGCATTCATGAGTGAATTAATTTAGTTTCTTTTTATGAAGTTCCAAATGCTCCTTACAAGGGAGAATTTTTGTAATATTGGTGTTTAGACTGACAAAGTGTGTAGGTTGTTCTAAAAAACAGTCCTGCGAAAAAATAAAATTGATGTTGCAGGCTAAATGGGTTTTCTGGGAGTCATAAAGATGATGATGTGACTGAAGCATCTCTCTTATGAGGAAAGGCCTTGAGAAGACCCGACTGAGAGGCTGAGACCCGACCTCATCAGTGTCTGTCAGTATCTGAAGCGGGGGTGTCAAGACGGTGGATCTAGGCTCTGCTTGGTGGTGCTGAGCTATTGCACCACCAAGACACAATGGGCACAAACTGATGAACAGAAGTTCCACTTGAACATGGAGAGGAACTTCTTTACTGTGCTGGTGACCAAGCCCTGGAGCAGATTGCACAGAGGTTGGGTAATCTCCATCCCCAGGCAATTCAAGCATTCTCTGCACACAATCCTGTGCAATGCGCTATGAGGTGCCCTTGCTTGAAAAGGGAGGTTGGACCAGATGGCCCATTCTCTCCCTTTCAACCTTATGCATTCTGTGATAATTGACTTGGAAACAGCACTGATTTGATGGAATGTTTGTGTTTGACTTAAATTACTTGTATCATGCTGTTCTACATATACTTTTTGATAACTAAAGCTGCTGTAATTAAGATAATTAGAGATCTTTCTAGGTTAATGAATTGTCTAAAGCAGTCTTCTGAAGCTTTTAAGACTAAGCAAAACTCTCTTGGCTAGAATGTCTCGTTTGCCTCTGTCACAGCAATAAAAGTAAAGAAGGGTATTCAGTGGCCAGCGTATAGCAGCTTTAAATGCAGCTTTTTACTAAACCCTGCCAGCTTTTGAAAGAACTACCTGTTTTAAGCAACTGCTGCTTCCAGCAGCTTCTTGAACTGGCAGTTCATCCTGCCCAGCTGCTGGTGTCCAGCCAAGGGACCTGGGGTCTCTGTCCTAGGCTGATGGACATTGCTGCTGCTTTTCTGTTTACTTCTGTGTTCACTAGCAAGTCTGAGAGTATATCCCAGAGAGAGAAGGAGACCACTTGTGCATGCCCACTTCCCCCCAGGTGTGGCTGGCTACATGGACTGGCACAGACAAGGTCACCCCTGTGTAAAACTACCATGACTTATTTAACAGTTACAGACACCCTCTCCTCCTCTGCAGTTGGTATGCATTGCTGATCACTAGTAAAAGTACAAGCCAACCTGCTCTCTAGAATCACAAGCACATTTGTGGACCCCTGGCATGGCCCATCCAGGCCATGGCCCTGCTTCGATCCCAGTCTCTCTTACCTGCTGGTAAGACCTGAGTAGGCATCCAGTTTGCAGTCTAGTCCAGCCTGATGCTCACTAGCAAACAGATGCGTGCACCTGCACTCTCATCTCACAAGCTCTCTGCACTTGTGTCTCTGCCCAGATGCCAGCTTGGACTGTCTGCCTGCTTGATACCCCTCCCTTGACCTGTGGCCCATTCTCTCTGGGTAGTCCACCTTGAAGTTCACCAGCAAATTTCATGTGTGCCTCAGGCACCAGCTCTGGGGAAGATGTGTATGCTTGCCCCCCATCCCTAGCAGCTGTTACAAGCACATGGTCTTGTAACCCATGGTCCTGCTTCAACCCATGCTTCTCAGTGTTGTCACTGAGAAACTCAACCCTTATTCTCCCACCAGCTGTGCTTTGTGGGACGCACTGTCCTTGCCTCAGTGGCTGGACACCAACGTCTTTATCCACTGGAGTAGCTGGCAGTGAGACATCCCCTTACTTCCTTTGGTGACACCACCGACTGAAGGCTGCCTGCACTGCCTACACAGCTCCAGCTGCTGGAGTCTGATTTGATTCCAACAGTAGCTGGGACTTGGGACCCATAGTCTATGCTATCCACAGAGATGCTCCCAAGAGGTTGGACTCTCCAGTTACTGTGGCTTACATGCTTGTGCATTGCAGTTGTTGACTGCAAATCCACTTACACCTGTCCTTTTAGTTGCATTAGTCCACACAGCACTTGAATGCACAGGATAGAGAGTAAGGCTGCACAGAGAGAAGGCTAAGGGTGTACTGTAGGGATCCGTGCTTGAGTTTTGTATGGTACCACACTGCCCACTTGAATATCCCGAATTATCAGGTTCCTTGTTTCCTCCTTGTTTATCAGGTCGCTCTCTCCAAATCTTTGTAGGTTCTCAATGGCCTGTTCGGTGAGAGACTGGTGACTTTGGTCTTTGATATTGTTTCTGTTACATCTGAGCTCCCTGTTCCTGTGTATTGATTCTTCCTTTACTTATTACTAATTTTTACAGCGAAAAGGTCCCTGATCAGATAATCTTAATGAAGCAGAGGTACTTACCTTCCATATACCCTTATGGTACCATCAATGTGCAGTAACTTACCCTCTTTTTCCTTCATCTTTCTCAATGCAGTTGGAAAACCAGACTCTACAAAGAGAAGTATTAAATCAGTCAGAGATGTAGAAAAGGGTATTTTATGGTCAAAATTATGCAAAACTTGAACATTATTTAGAACAACTTAAAGATCTGTTAAATAGTACATTTGAAATATACTCTCATATGTGACTGCAAAGGATTTGAAGTATTTTTTAATTGTTTTTGGGATGAAGATGCATCTTCAGAAGCTGGAATCTATGCACAACCCTCAACAGATATATTTTCGACAAGACGTTCTCTGCGAGACCTTGGCGGGCAACAGCTGTCCCTTAGTCACTATTACAGCCATGCCAGAATCCAATTACTATGAACATATCTGTCAGTTCAGTAAGTAAAACTCCTTTTTTTCATCAACTGAAAATAATGTAAAACTAGGTATTTGTAGAAAAAATTTAGTCTTAACTGCTGTGCACTGTAAAAATAAGATTAATGAATTTTGTGAAAATAACAGGCATCAATATTCAGGATTTGCTTTGTATTTAATAGTACTTATTTGTGGCAGTCAAACAAAGATATTTATATCTTGATAGGTAAGAGTATATATTTACGTATTTTGAAGTTTTGTTGCTAGGTTTGTACATTACATTTTGCAGACAACACTTCTTGGAAAAGAATACGGACAAGTAACTTTTTTCTTGAAACACTGATGTTATTTGCTTGTCAGAAGAATCTTTCATAAAGCTAATATGTAAGCTACTGTGATTCAAAGTGATCTTTTGTTGTTTCCCGATTTGTTTTTCCACCTCAGTGTTTTTCTTGGCTGTTGGGAAAAAGGTCGTGGAAGTCACATCATAACTGCCAGCTCAAACTGGTTGTGTAATTGTCTCACTGAACTGAAAGCTCCTTTGTGATGGTTCTGTAATTAGCAGTCCTTTTAAAAATATTGTGGCAGCTCTATCAATAATACCTATACTCCTTTATACTCAACTCATAAATGTTTTTTGCATTGTAATAAATGCAGTGGACTATTGGCTTTTTTTTTCCAATTAACAAACTGTTTACTTAGCTTAAATCGTGTTTTGCAATTTCTATACGTATTTCTTTTAGAGAATCGTCCGTATATTTTCCTGTCTGCTCGTGTACATCCTGGAGAGACTAATGCGAGCTGGGTTATGAAGGGAACACTGGAATTCCTTATGAGCAATAGTCCGAATGCACAATATTTACGAGAATCTTACATATTCAAAATTATTCCTATGCTCAATCCAGATGGCGTCATCAATGGAAAGTAAGCATATATTTACTAACAAATATTTAATTGTGCTCTAATTCTTTGCATCAATATTTAAAAATGAATAATCTAAACTAGTCCTGGAAAGATACACATGTAATACTTAATGTGATAAAAACCAACAAATACCTGAAATATTGCTAGGATTTTTGGCTTCTTAAAAGACAGTTACATGGTTTCACAAATCTCAGTTTCAGAAAAATATTTTTAGTTTTTCATGGATGATAATCATGTCTGTGTCATTTAACTTGACATTTTAATTGTATCTCTGTCTTGGATTTGTGCAAGAGTGTTATATGAGACCACACTTGCATTTAGGAAGAGTTAAACACGTTCTTGGTCCACATGAAAAAAAAGTGCCTTATATTTGAGAAAGCTTTTTACCTAATTTTTTTGAAAGGTGGGAAGTTCATAGGTGGGCAAGAGAAAGGGTAAGAGAGTATCCTGGTTTGATTACATTTATCAATAGTAGTTATTCAAATTGCTACACTTTTCTTAATAGATTTAAGGGATATTTTAGAATGTTTTGAAACTGCTATGAGTAAACATTCAGCAATCTACATTTACTTGCTTTCAGGGAATTCATATGAAATAGAAATTTTGCTGTGGTGAATCTACAGATTCTATTCATCTTTTATAGGTAGTATTTTTGAAGGTTTTGTGAACAAAATAATAAAAATAAAACTGTTACAGATTTCAGTAGTACCTGGTCTTCGTATCTGTAAAAGCATGTGTATCCTAGAACACCTGTAATTAAATAGTTCAGCATACAGGGACAATTAAGAAAGCTGTCCCAGCAGACAGTCTAGAGGCAAATGTATTGAAGATGACTGCATGATCATGAATTCCTGCAAGTTTAAATGTTCTTGCTGATAGTTGACTGAATACAGAGATCATCTTTTTGTTTGCTGGGTTTTCTGTTCTGTTTTCCTTTTTGTTCTTGTTTTTCTCACAGCTTCTTGTCTCCTAACAACTTCACATTTCAAGTACTAGATGTTAGATTTCTAGTTGACATTAGTCTTTAAATTACAGAAGTCAAGACACTGAAACTGTAAAGATACCATATATTTGAAATTACTGATTTTGAATTAGCATTTGAATAGAATTGCAAGCCTTGAGTTTCAACAGCAAATAAGCAATATTACAGTTGACTTCACATAAGAGGCTACTTCTAATTTATTTTTAGATTTTCTATAACATAGCTTAAAACACCCCAAACATTTCTATTATTTGGCATGTTAGAGAATTAAAGTTTGTTTCTTGCCAGACTCCTTCCAAAGAAGCAGTGGTGATGAGGAAATCTTGAGGTGGGGGGGAGGCTTATTTAAAAGTATGATAATACAGACTACATCATGCGTTTTTCCACCCCCCCCACAATAGCCACCGTTGCTCTTTAAGTGGAGAAGATTTAAACAGACAGTGGCAAAATCCAAATCCAGATCTGCATCCCACTATTTACCATGCTAAAGGGTTACTGCAATATCTGGCCGCTATAAAACGTTTGCCTTTGGTAAGTATGTGTGTGTAAGCAATTCTGAATCTTTTTAACTTTGTCTATGTAGCTAGTCTATAAATTAAACATTTTAGTATGGTCTTGTAAACCATGTCACACTTAAATTTGACTTGGAGAACTGGTCTTCTGAAAACCTGTAGATGTAAATCTGTTACATTGGCTAGGCTAGAAGGTTAAACCTTCCTGAGATGAATGACACACTTTTTGTCTTAAGGCATGAGTTAATTGTATAAGGAATTGTTGCCTAATTCTTTGGAACTTTCAACAGTACAAATAAAAAAGATTTTTCTTCTATTACTTTAATAAAATGTTAATTACATGTGCCTTGGGTTTATTTTGCCAAATGATTTATTGTAGGTCTACTGTGATTATCATGGTCATTCTCGTAAAAAGAATGTATTTATGTATGGCTGCAGCATCAAAGAGACAATGTGGCATACAGGTGTTAATGCTGCCTCTTGTGATGTGATGGAAGACCCTGGTTACAGGGTAAGTTTGACATCTCTTTTATTTGGCTTGGATTTGGAACACACTTTTCAAATAGTATCCTAATCCTATCCTGTGCATAATAACTCTATAGCATAAACAGACTTATTTAAAATCATCTCTTTTTAGTTTGTGAGTGTACTTTGAGCTTTAAGCATTATCCATAGAGTGCTTTATTTTTTTTTCTGTTTCTTTGCACCAATTTTTTGTGTTTCAATACTACATTTTTAGAGAATAGATGGAAAATATGCTTGTGTGCATTTATAATTACCAGATGAAAAAACAGGTCATTGACGCATGGCAAAAAATATTCTAGCAACAAGGAAAAAAAGAAGCTTAGTTGTTCTGAGAGACACTTATTTTTGTATATGGAAATATGTAAGATTCCTTTTTATTTATTCCCTTCTATAAGGATGTGTAATTAAGACATGTGCCCCTAATTAGGTATATAAACTTGCACAAGCACATCCTCTGCATTGTATAAGCTTCGAAAATGTCAAAAATTTAGAGAATTACTTGTTTCTTAGAGAGTTACCTGTTTCTGGTGTGTATCTCACTCCACTGTTACCTCATGGGAACTACAAACCTGTGTGACCTAAAGGTGTCCAGATCCTGGGTTTTTCGGAAAAAATTCAAGAGTTAAGCTTCAAAAACATGTGAATGTGTGTTAAAACACTTGTTGCGCATCTTTGAATGTAATTGAGTACAGATGCTTTCTGATTTTTTTTTCTTTAAATCTCTCTCACAAAAGAAAAATGGATCGCTTCTTGATTTTCTTGTGTGATTTCCTTGATGTTGAGCTGGATGCCAATCATGTTTGCTCCTCTAACACATTTTATGGGGTTTTGCCAGTTCACCCTGTGCTACTGTAGTGCACAAACGACAGTAGTCAATAGGGGCTGTTGGAAAAAGCCTTTTGGTTTCAAAAAAGTGGAATTAAATGTTTGGGCAAGCTTACACTAATGGGTTATGCACTACTGAAATAATAAATTTGAGGTGGTATATATATATTCAAATTGCTGTCCTGCAGGCACTCCCTAAGATCCTGAGTCAGACTGCCCCTGCATTCTGCATGGGCAGCTGCAGCTTTGTAGTGGAAAAGTCCAAGGAATCTACAGCACGAGTTGTTGTCTGGAGAGAGATAGGAGTACAAAGGAGCTACACAATGGAAAGCACGTTATGTGGATGTGACCAGGGCAAATATAAAGTAAGAGCATATATCAGTTAAATATTTCTTACTTTTTAATTTCTTCCCTTTGCAATGGTATCTTATTCTGTAACCCCGCTTGCTGAATTCTTGCTTGCTTTAAGCTTCTGAAACCTTTTAAGGTCTGGGTACACTAATGTTAGAATGAAATTATATAATTTTCAACTTTATAGGTTGCACAGCAGTTATGCTTATGGGCTGTTTTAACAAGATTAATATTAATCATGGCTTGTAACACATGTATATGCATGTAGTTAAAAAATCCAGAACTGTTCTGTCCAACAGATTACTAGAATTAGGTAGTAGTAAATGCCAATACTATAATTTCCTTTACATATGGCAATTTCAGACTTCACCATGGCAGATTGTGGTTCTTCAACAGATAATTAGCAGTGTCCCTTACAGAATCTTCCCATATAGCTGGGGAAACTGGCTTACAAATCAAAGCACTTTCATATCGGGTTACCAGCACTGCATTTATACGTCATCTCTGAACTCACATAGTTGTGTGGCTTCTTGACTTAAAATTTGTTTTCATTTTCTTTCCTTGAAAAGTGTTAGCAGGCCTGGATATCAGAAAACCAAAGGTGACCCTGTTGGTAGTGTCTCACTACTAGACAGCATTCATGGAAGAAGTGGGTTTCCCCTGCTTGAAAGTTGAGTTTAGGAATGCTAATCAAGAAAATGATCACAAGCCTCAAATAAGATGTTTGACAGAAAAAGGATCAAAAGGCTGTGTGGTACAGAAACAACAACAATAAAAGAGTTGAAACAAGATATATTAATGTATGCTGCAACATCTGTGCTTATATCCCTAGACTAGACAGTAGGAAGACAGATATTTTGTCCAGAATTTCAGTAGGCCTGTAAGTACTACATTTTGTCAGTTAACAACAGAAACATTCCTGATGTTGTCAGAATATTCTTCAGATAACATAATTATGGAGCTTTAAAAAAAGATAACTCATCCAATTAGCTTATTTTTTAAGTTTCCAAAATACTTGTAAACATGAATCCTCATGCCTTTAGTGGGTTTGTAGTGGGTTTAGTTTGCATAACTGGGCGGAAACATTTTAGTATAGTGGTTTTAAGGTCAAATTATGCATTAATCTTTGATTTCTGTGAGGTAACAATTAGGAGACAGCAAAGCAGGCACATAACTTGAAGAATATAATGAAGTTTATTAACAGACCTAAGAGAAAAGGAAAGGGAAAAAAAAATCAGAATAAAACATTTAGAACTCTTCTCCCTCCTTCTTTTTCTCCTCTCTCTCAATCCATGTTGCCGTTTTTGAAAAGGGAAAAGAAAAGGGTTTCCTTCCTGCTTTACATGGTTCTCCAAACTGCCACCACCTGCAGCAAAAACAATCTGCAGTAATGTAAAATCTCCTATTTCCATAAACCCCCTCACAACTCCTTCAACTGTAGAACATGGGCCAGCACATGGGGTTATTACTCCTTCAAGGATGAGTAATAGTGGCTTGAATACCAAGGCTTTTCTTCACCACCAGGTTTTAAAAGCCTCTATTGCTTTTCTGATAAGCCTGGCATGGGCATTTCTTCACAACCTTTACAAGCCACACATCAAATTGTTCATCCCCCCATGCACTTCAAATGGATTAAAGAGATAAACAGTCTGTGATATTACAATATTCATACCACGGCAAGGCAAGAAGTCTTTTAAGCTGCGTACGAGAACAATGCAGCACCGCCCTTTTTCCTCCCGTGGCCAGCTTGGCTTTGTTTCACGTGAGAGGTTTTCTCTTTCTCTCTCTGGCTCTGGAATCGCCATGGTGAGATGTGTTACCATCCCACTCTGCTGCTGGTTACAGGGCTGTCTTTTGCAGTTCAGTGTGGAGTGTGGGCTGGGCAGCTGCAAACTGCAGGCTGCCCCACAAGTTTCCTGCTGGTCCCATGTGGAATAGAACCAGTCCCAGAGAAACCACATTTCTGGGTGGTTTCCTCTCCCAGCGCCCCAGGGTCTGTGCTGTGGCTTGGGATGGGGGAAGCAGGAGGTAGGGCTGCTCTGCCTGGCCTGGTGGGGCCCAGTGGGCCCAGGGCTCCTGGCTGCCACCCCTGGACCGGAAAACCTCACCAAACTCCCGCCTTCCATGGGGTTTTATACGTAACATTGAGAGAAGTGCAATTCGACCAGGCAACTGTCTGTCAGGAAGTACTGAAGAGAAGTGAATTGAATATGCTTTGTGGACAAACCTTCAAGATGCTTAAATCTCCAAAGCTCTTCTTCCGTAATGAAAGAAAAAAAATGGCTGAATTTTGTGGAAGAATCATTTACTCGAAAGGGAAGAGCATTCTTCACTAACTGATTAGACTAAACTGCTGTTCTGCCATTCATTTTATGGAGTAAAGCAATTTGTGAAGTCTTAGTTGTCTTCTGAACTTACAGAAAGATCCTGAATTTTTTCTTCACTATGGTAATAATCAGACTTAGTAAGAAGATGTATCTAAAAAGCCAAGGTGACTGGGCTTAAGCAAAGAGCAGCATTTCTCCAATGAGAAGATGAAAAAGCATATGCTCAATGTTTTTTGGGAGGCTTTTGTTGTGTTATTTGGTTTATTTTTGGGATTTATTTTGTGGAAGGAGTAGGGCCAGTAACTCTATCAATAAACTTGTGCTAATAATTAGATGACATATGTCATTATAAGTTATTTCAAAACAGAGAGAAGTTGAACTATAGAAATTCCCTTCTTTGCTACTTTCCATCCCAAAGGACGTGAGAGTTCAGATCTGAGGGGTGGAACCATGAAGATCTGAAACACTTTACTAGTCTTATTCTGGTTTGACATCCTTGCTGAATTTTGTTCAAAGCATGAAGAGGATTACTTAACAATTTGGTTCTTTCTGGAAGGAATATTGAGTCTTTGCCAAAGCTGAACATCAGTTTTTCTTTTTTATTCTTGCTCATTTTACTTGGGCAATGATGATGCTAGGCTGTTTTCAGCCAGGAAGCTGTTGAGCTGAAGTTAGCGATTCTTGCCAGAATTTAGGATCTCTGGTGACAGTGTTATCCCTGGAAGCAATTATTTTTTAACTGGTCCCATGGAGTCTTTTTAGTGTGTTGAGAATAAGTACTGCAAATATTCCTTGGTCATCTGCAATTCAAGATATGGAAAAACAACCTTTCAGGTGAACGGATTCTCCAGGATCTACTATGGAGCATAATGAAGACACCTGACAGAAGAACAATGTCTTCAATAATTCAAGCCACCTGAAAATGGAAATGAATCCTTTTCATGATTGGAGATTAATAAATTTCAGAGTATTGCTTGACTTTTAAGTTAGTTGAAAAATTTTGTTATCAGGCAATCTTATGATGCACATGAAGGGAAGACTTCAGGAATTAAAGGCTCGGTCAACAAATTTCTCAGCAACCATGATTCTTCAGTCTCAAGAATTTGAATTCTCAAAAGTGATTGTCTTTGTAATCTCTGCTGAATAAGAAAACAGAAGATCTACATATTTTACTGTCCAGTTGACTTCTCCAAATCTTTATATGGCTGTTTTCCTTTTATTAAGTATATATTACAGGAATATTCTCCTAACTTGAGGTCACAGTCTGCTTTGCCTTTGTTTTGTTTTGTTGCTTTCAAGTAGCAAATTTAATCACTGAGATACTCAATTGATATGAAGGTAGTAAGGAAGACTTCAACCCTCCCTCTAAAATTTACTGTCTAGCAGAAAGACAGTTGTATGAGACGTAGGGAAAAAGAAATTAAATTTAAAAGAAATTAGTTTTAAAAGGATCTTAGTTTTAAAAGAAAAGAAGCTACTTTGCGATGGCTTGAGCTTAAAAGCAACGCCTGTAGCATTTAAGGAACTTTAATAGGCCTCAGTTAAAGGTACTAGAACAACAGTTGAAGATCATTAAAAGATAAAGAAAAGAAGTGTAATCAAGGCATCAGTGAAAATGAACTTCACCTCAGGTCCCTTAGTAAGGGCAGCTGATGATTTTCTGAACCAGACTTTGGATGTCATTTCATGGAAATGAAGAGGTTTGGCTGACAGAAAAATCAGTTAAGAAATTTGGTGTTTGGCATTTGTGTGTTACTGCATTCTCCTTTATGATAAAGAAATGGAAGAAGCAAATTGAGATTTGGCATGAGGCTTTTACCACAATTGTGGTAAATAGACCCTTCAGTATAGCAAGTTCAAAATTTATCCTTCTGGTGTTTCCCAGTTATCCACCTCCAATCTGATCCATTTAGGTTTCTCTTTAGTTATATCCTCTTTCTGCTGTGCTAAAAATAGCAGCCAGGGACCACGCACACGCTTTATAACAATTGTCTTTGCACTTTCCTTCATGCTATGCTCTTGTCCTTTTTCATCTTAGAGACACATATCCTGTCTATAAGGAGCCTGCCAACTAACGATAAATTCTTCAGCAACAAATGTAGATGATAACTGGAAAAGCTTCTGAACCATCAAGTTGTGCACATTAGTAATCTGTGTAACAGTGAGATTACTGTTACCTTTCTCCTTCCTCTTCTTTATGCTTGATGTCTCTTGTCTTTAATGTTATTTTAATCTCTTTGGGGCAGGGACTGTGTCTTCCTGTGATTAGCGTAGTGGAGCCCCAGCTATGACTGGGGTCTTCGAAAGTTAATGATGTGCAAACAAATACAAAACAAAGCCAAAAAATTGGCCTCTGTGGATAAGGTACTGCACTGAGTGAGGAGAACTGATTTCTGTTCCCAGCGGGGTCAGTGACATGCTGTGAGACACTGTGCAAATCGCTTCAACCCTCTCTGCCTCCATTTCTCCATCAGTACAGTGAGGATAATTCTTCCTTTATTAATAAGTGCTTTGAAACCTACAGCCCAAAAGCATTATAAATGAGGTAAGTAGTATTACTATTAAGAATAATAATTAAATATTCAACTCTTGTTCACTGCTAACAGGTTTCAGTACCACTGGAGGATGGCACTGTTCAGAATTGTGGATATAGCTTTATCTTTCTTGTTACTAAAAAGCACCTTGTTTATGATTACTACCAAAGCAAAAAAAGAACTTAAAAGAAAATCAAACTTTTCCTCTATTAAGTATGTTCAAAACAGCACATGGAGAATATGTGGGCTGTACCATTTCTGGAGCAACATACTTTCTTTTAAACCTTCCATTTTAAAATGCAGTGTCAGCGTGGCAGCACATACAGAGCTTGTGTTGGTTTTCTCTAGCTTTTGGTAAAAAGATTCCTGCTTCATTCTTTTTTGCTTCATATATTTTTTCACACTTGATGACTTAGCTTACCACCAATTCCTGGCTCTTCTGCTTCCCTGTTTGTTTTGTCAAAGCTTGTTTTTAACTAATCTGTGTGTTAAGAGGTTTAGAAGATCCAAGAT
The DNA here is from genome assembly GCA_013399225.1 of Rhipidura dahli. Classification (NCBI taxonomy): domain Eukaryota; kingdom Metazoa; phylum Chordata; class Aves; order Passeriformes; family Rhipiduridae; genus Rhipidura; species Rhipidura dahli. The sequence continues at coordinate 710,464 of VXAC01006427.1, read as the reverse complement.
AAAATCTTTTAAATTCTCCACAGATACAGAAATTACAAAAGGGGAAATAGAGTTGTGCCACTGAATTTGCTAGTGTATATACAGTAAATACTAGCCAATTACATAACTGTCAAGGCTCATTCTGGATTACTCTGTTTTCATAAAGCAGTCGAGGTCAGAGGTTATATCCCTATATACTGCACTTCTGGCTAAATTAAAAGTGTGGAATTACCTGATGAGAGAGTTTATCAGGAGAGCATTACATAAGTGTCCTGGTGCTTTCCAGTTTTCCTCAGCAATCTTTATTTCCCCTTATGAAAGGAACAGATTTAGTGGGGCTTGGTGCCTAGCCAGCTAAAACCATGACAGTTAAGTTCTACCTTCTAAACAGTCTTTGCAGGGAAGAATGCCTGGCTATGTAATTCAAGTTAGAAAAGAGCTATGGCTTTTGAGAATTTGTTTGTTGGTTTTAATTACTAAATGTGTGAATAAATGCTTTCAGAATTAACACTTGTAGCCTCTAACTTTTAGGTGGGGAGGAGATACCTGTCTCACAGAGTAACTGCTGCCTTAGACAGTCTTACCTGTATGTCAGAACATAGCAATGAACTTGATCACAGCTATGATATGAATTCTCTCCTTTTTTTCCATTCTTTTCCATTTTTTCCACTTATGTTGAGGAATCTTGTATTTGCAATAATTTTTCATAATTTTTTTCTGAAGTTTTAAAAAATAATTTATACTTATGAATCTAGACATGATCTCTGTCTCTCTTCCAATGCCACTGGGAAAAGATCTGGTAATACTGGGGTACTAGAAGTGTAGACTAGGAAGCTCCAAAAATGTGGATGTGTCTGCCCAGCCTTGGAAGAATCACGTAGGTATTTCTGAGTGTTCTCTGATACTCTTGCTAAGTGTTTATTCTACATTTATTTGTTCTGTTTTTAAAGCAAGAGAATTCATTAAGTAAAGTAAGAAAATGTTAACCCAAAGAGTTATTTTGTATATGTGTGGGTCCATCTGCATGTACCTATTTCGTATTTTTAAATCCTATTTTCAAATTAGGGATTGCAGATAGGTACAAGAGAACTGGAGGAGATGGGAGCAAAGTTCTGTGTTGGCTTGCTGCGTTTAAAAAGAATGTCCTCACCTTTGGAATACAATCTGCCTTCTAGTCTGTTGGATATTGAAAACGAGCTGATTGAGTCAAGCTGTAAAGTGACAAGGTAGTATACTTTTATTATATTTACTTTCTCTTTTGGGAAAAAAATTGCAGTTTTTCCAGTGGTGTAAAGGTTCTTTCAAAAATACTCTTCCGCTCATGAAAAATAATGCTGATGTATTGTGAGCTGTTATTGTAACAATAATCTGAATATGTTGGAGACCTCTTATGTTAATTCAGTTGCTTCAAACTTTGAAGGAGAACAATACAGACAGACTATATGTCACATTTGTTGCTGGGATAAACACTGACAATGTCATTGGGGAGTTATTACAGGCCATAAAATTCAGTAGTGGGTCTTAGGTCTCAATAGTCTCTTTCAAAGTGTTTTTTTTCCTTTTTTTTTTTTTTGTTCTTGATGTGGTATTAAAAATGTGTTTAAACAGACTTAAAGTATGTGAGTTAAAGCAACTAAAAACTGTAAGTATTTCTTCCAAACTTTTTTTATTGATACTCCTCTGGTGGAGATTTAAACAACACCTGAAGAATTTAAAACATGTGAAATAGTTTGGGTCACCAAAGAAATTAATATGCTCAGTAGCTAAGTTACTAAGTTGCCTGTCTTAAAGCTGTAGATAGGCTTGCAAATGTATGCATGCACTGCATCTTTTCATTCATGTAATTGATCACCCAAGTATCCACATGTACCTTGTAACTAAAGATGGACAGCAAATAAGTGATTCCAAACGTACAAGCATCTTTTTCTGAAAATGTGGTTGACAGATGAGCATTACTTTGGAAGGGAGTAAGGTCTACATGCTACAATATTTCTACTAATGTTGGCTGTAGCTTTAATTTAGCTAAAACAATAGAGTGGAAATTTGGGGGGAAAATGAAATTTGTTACTGCTTTTGGGCAGCTGAAACAAGGAGGTACTTGACACTAAGATTTTCATTAGATGTAAGATTAATGAGCAATTTTTCTGTAGACCACAAAAACCTGGCAGAGCTATGGGAGGGCATCTGTGACACCATAAGACACAGAAATGATTTTTATTTCCTTCATTCAGACCCATCAGTGGTACCGGAATGTTGAGTATTGAGAGAAACTGGAGCTTGTTCATGCTTACCTTGCAGATAATAATGAAAAGTGAAAGGTGATAAGAACAATTGGAGTAACAACAGGAGGGTGTCTTAGGGAAGTGGCTAAAAGCATATGACTAGTAGCTGTGATGTGCAAATATCTCTTGGCTCCAGTGATGGTTGGATCCCCCCCAGTATAATTTGCTCTCTGAAAATAAACATCAGGATGTTTGTAATGACTGAATTTTTACTGTCAGAACAAGTTTCATGCTTGGTTAAAGCTGAGTTAGGGATTGCTGGAAAAGATAGTGTCAGAAAGTGGGTTTGGAGTAACCAGAGAAGAGCTTCTGTAAGTGCGTAAGCAGTAAAAGAAAGATTAGGGAAAATATGGCCCCACAGGTGAATGGGGCAGGAACCCTGGTGACACAGGACATGTAAAAAGGCTGAGGTACTGAGTGCCTTCTTCATCTTAGTATATATTAGAAAGAATGGCTTTCAGGATGCTAGGGATGCACACTGGGGAAGGACTGGAGCAAGGTGGTTGTGAGCAATTAATCCATGAGGATGGCATTGAAAAACAGCCCCAGATTTCCACGTAACTTTATATTACTGGCGGCCTCAGGCATGGGATCTCAATCTTATATTGTCTCTTGGGAGAAAGTTAGCATCCTAGTCCACAGGTAGTTAATGGCTGTGCTTTGGAAAAAAGTTACATGCTGGATTTCTGTTAATGTTACTTATGATGGATTTTCCTTACAAGAGCACCTATTAAACTGAGAAATGTCATGTCATATGCACTAGTCACTCCCCTCAGTATCTGCTAGAAGGCTAAAGACACATAAAAAACGCTGTAGTGTCATAACAGGATTAAAAAGGGTGAGATGTCATGTGTGCTTTCTGTTTGATAGCAAACTTGAGTAATGCTAGATGAGAAAAGGAACAAATGGGAACACATAACTTGTTTAATATTACGAAATAAACTAAATCCTGGTATATGAATAAACACACATAGTTTGGACTTCCTTTACCAGCTAAAATACTGCATTAATCCGTAATTCCTAGCTATCTCCAGAAAATTATTATGTATGAAGATTAATTGCATGTGAAGTACAACCATGCTGGGGGCAGGGGGAAACTGCCTCTGACTTGATTTATATTTCATTGCTGGGAGGGAAGGGCACAGAGACTGTTTTAGCCTGGATTTTCAGAAAGCACTGATAAGACTTAATCCTACATAAACCTAGTGTTGTTGGCTACATATGAGCACAGGTAAAATACAGCATTAGGCTCATAATAAGCTTACTATTATTGAGGCTCTATGTGGAAATGCTTATAATCCTGTTGAGTGAAAAAAGTAACTAGTACTCTGCTACTTAAAAAAAAACCCAGCAGGTTCAGTTCTATCCCAAAAGGCTAGGTCATGAAAATCACAAAAATAGTTGTACTGCAAGATAATATTTTAAACTGGAGAGAGGTGATTAAAGAACTTCATTCAGTGTATTAAAAGTTAATTTATGTCTAGAAAAAATTTTTACAAAATGGTTTCCCCTAACATGACCTTTGGGTGTTACACAGTTACAGATGGTGAAAGGTGATAGATAACCAAGTGCTTCTGCACTAAAGAAATTAGAAGAGTGAGAAAAAAAATCAGATTCTGTGCATGTAAGAATTTATATTTTTAATCAATATGGAGCATTGACATAAGAAATACTGAAGTTTATTGGAGGAATCTGTTAACATCTGTTTAGGTTTTTCTGAGTCCTGATGGCTTTATTTCTTAAAGTCATTAAATGTAACTCCAAGAACACTAAAACAGAAGAACATATAACATGAAGTTAGTTAACAATCCATGATTGTTAAGGTCCTTTCCAACCCAAGCCATTCTGTGCTAAACAAGAAACTACCACCAAGAAACTACCACAGTGCTACCTCCACTGTTAGCAATAAAAGTGCCATATAATATTTAAGTTTGCACATTATGTTCTTTTATTCTTTGCCAAAGGGATCAATTCTGCCATATGTTGATTTAAGAGGTGGTTCCATTCTTTTGTTGCCAGAGGCTCAGAAGCAGAGTTTTGCTGTATGCCCTAGGCCATCAAACTTTTTGCCTCAATTATCTGACGAGTTTGTCTAGAGCAGAGCAATTTTATTCTGCTCCCTAGCAGATATGCCCATGTGACAGTTGATCCAGATATCCTTGGAGTCCAAATTTCCAATTTGTGGTAGCAGTCCTTGCATGTCACAGCAGAAAGTTTAAAAACCTGTACTGTTTATTGATGATGATGCTCAAAGGCAAAGCCTCATGTTATTTATTTTTAGGGTCTGGCTTCTATTCAGAACTTAGACAGATACTGTAAAACAGATGTTAGTTAAAGGTCAGCTTTTTAATTGGATAATGGAGGTGCCATATTTCTCTATTCTGGATATTACTAAAAATAAATTTTAACAACAGTCTGTTTAAATAAACTTTGTGAAAATCCACTTTGTACTGTCTCAGGAAGTAATGGGCTGGGCAAGACTATAGTGCATATTTTTTGGTGAGATCACTCCTCCTCCAAAAAAAAGCCCAACAAAAAACTCCAAACCAACAAAAGCATAGGATGAGAAATATTCAGATTTTAAGAACTGAAGAAAAGCATAGTTCAGTATGGACTTTCTCCTGTTTTTCATAGTTTTTTGGGATTTTTTGGGTTGGGATGAGTTTGGGAAGGGAGAAAGTCTGTTTTGTGTGTTTTGTTGTGGTTTATTTTGGTGAGGTAGTGAGGTCAGATTCTATCTAAGTACTATTTTTTTTTAATCACTGAATGAGTTTCCTTGTACAGTAAAAAAAAGGCTGGATGCTGTCTCAAAATTTTGCAGTTCATTCAGATTCCATAATCATTATTTTGCTTATAATCTTGGGAGAGCACGCTAGAACATTTTGCTAGAAGGCTATAACTAATTTATGTAGATACGATGAGTATCAGTTCCTAGTGACGGTTCTAGTAAGACTCAGCAAACTCTTTTCACACTTGCCAGTTCAATGATAATTAAATTTGGAGAAACATGTGGCTGGTATTTCCAGGTATCCTTACAACTGAAGTACATTGGAGTTTGGCTGTGTTGCTGTTTGAGACTTCATTGCTATTTGAAGGAAAAAGTCTTTTGGTAGGATTTGATTTCTTTCTTGTTACCTCCACCCCGTCCTCCTTACCCTGTGTAAGGATCTGGCTAGTTTTCTGTGCAGCAGAAGTAGCTCTCTGTTTCTAGGTGCTTTGAAAAACAGATATTTATTCACACCTCTTGAAACTTATATGTCAAATCTGTGACCGATGTTGTTCATTTGTCCTTTTATTCAATCCTTGTATCCAAAATGCTGACGTTTTAGTGTTTCTATATGGTTCTAGACAAGATACTAAAAATATCTTGTCAACCAAGGTATCCATTTATTGTTCTCTTGAGTGGTGGAAATATACAGAGAGCCTCTGTCAAGAAAAGTTTATAAAGCTGATTTCTGCTCCTCTTCAGAGACAGTCATGGGTCATAATATAGTCACATAGTTTCTTGTTTTATATGCCCAAACTTCAATTCTTACTGTTCTATTACAATGAAAGAACATTCTTTCTTTACACTCACATGATTTGCTGCTTTTTACTTGCCATTTAGAGACAAATGAGAACTACCTGCAGGTAAAGCAGGTTAAAACTTCATCAATAGGAAGTATAAACAGAATAGTTTTTACACAGCTGTAGCATTCCTGTAGGGTTAGAGTAGAGCAATTACTAAGACTATGGTAATTCCCTTTATTTTTGGATAGTATTGGTATTGCTTTTTACCAATGCATAATTTTTATACTTTAGAGACTAAGCAGTCAAGTTTAAACACTGAAGTACTGATTTCATTTTTTTGCAAATGATTTTGAGGGTTTCTCAAATTCTTTTTCGTTTTCCAAGTTGTAATTAATATTACCAAGTACTTGTTAATATTTTAGAATATATTGCTAGTAGTTCATTACACATAGGCTTAATTTCCATGAGTTCATTTTGAACCATGTTTGAAACAAGAAAAATAAAGCAATAAATAGATTTATTTCCCTCTGGCAGTGCACTCTAACATTTAATGTGATGAATTAAGCACTTACTTTTCTTTAATTATTTCCAACCCATTTGACAGTGTTTTCATCCTAGTTCCAAATGGAAAAGATTAGATTAAATGTAATACTGGTCTTGTATTGAGAATTATAGTTGTTGTGCTGACAGGTTTGATAGGGTCTATATGCAATGAAACAAAAACATAGGACCGCAGTCGTAACTGTTACGACTTACTAGACTTATCCTTTGCTCAAAAATGTGACCACTTTTTGGAGATTCTAGTTAATTTCAATGATTCTTTGGAGGCTCACTGGTGTGTTGTAGAACATGGTGTGGTTGTGTTTGTTAATTTGATTTAATTATAGCAGAGAAGCAGACTGGGCTTAGGGACCCAGCCTGTCTAGAAAATGTTAGAAAAAGGAGACAGCCAAAAGGAGCTGTGGGAAGGGAAAAACTTGATGAAAAATGTGTTTCCTGCACTTAGTTATACACTTGAGAAAAAACATCAGACTGGTGAGGCAAGGAGTGAGTGGTATATGCAGTGCGAGTCTGTATGAAGTCTTGCAAGGGATTTTTGCCTAGGCTGTCAGATGGAAACTGGTTTTGTCCTATTTCACTTCCCTCCCTCTTGATAACTCTTAAACTTTGCCCAGACATTTGTATAACCCTAATCTTCTTCACCTGGGAATAAAAGTTTTTTCCTTCTTTCTCTTCTTCAGGCTTGGGGCTTTTCTTGGCCTTTCTTCCAGTACCTTAGGAGTACAGCTTTGTTAAAAAGAAGGCATCTTATAATGCAGCTTTTGTCCAGTCTGTCCTGTTCTGAATGCTGGAAGAAAAAGCTACTAAAAATCAGATTCAGAATTCCACTGGTGGGCCTGGTAGCAGTGCCCATACATCAGGCCTCTCCTCTGGCCTAAGTGAAAGTGATTACTTTTAATTCAGTGTAGACTGGAGCATCAGAGTACTGTTTGTCTTCTCTAGGCAAAATAAGGAAACTAGTAATCAAGGAAAAAAACCCTGAACAAACTGAAAAAAAAAAGCATGATGGACAGCTTGTATATTTTTCATACTATTCTTTTGGTTTTCTTCTACTCCTGGTGGTGTGGTCCAAATACTGCCACAGGCTACAGGTTAATGATTGATGAATCCCAACTGATTTGATTCAGTTTTGAATTTCAGAAAAGGTATTTCAGGGTGAGAACACTTAGAAAGCTTTGATGTTACTTGTGATTAAGATGTGGAGTAAAGTTTTGTAACCCTAAAAGTGCAGATTTTAAAAAATAATAATTAAAGGGGATTTGGATGTCCAGCTTCTTACGGCTTAGAAAAGAGTTGGATACATTCTCCCCTTTAGCCTTGGCAATTCCCTTGAGAAAATATCCTCATTACTTACAAAAACCACGTAGGTTAAGAGCAGCTGAACTGGACAGCACATGTACTTGCACGTGTGATGTTGCCTCCTGCAGCAGGATTGCTAATCCCTAGAACAGAATATAGACACTAAAGAGAAATTAGAAGGGAAAGTATGGAGAAACAATTCCTTTGTGATACTTCGCAACTCTCTCATCCAAGATTTTTTTTCCTCCCATAATTATGCAGTTTTAAAAGAAATTGTTAGTTCTTCAGAATTCTCTCTCCTTCCTTTCCCAACTCCCCGGGTAGCTGCAACTCTTCATACTTTGACAGGGAATATTTCTTAATTTTTTGTTCCAAAGTTTTAAAATTTATACTCATTCCCTGTAGTCTCAAGAAACTGCTGATCTCCGTGGGGTTGAAATTGGTAATGGTTACGTCTGCCTTGTGGATTAATTTTTCTGTAATTGAGTCTTGTAGATAATGAAAACTCCAAGTAAATCTTTTATGGGATGATTAAAGTATTATTTTGAGAAAAATATACCATGTTAGTGAAAAGGTTTATTAAATTTTAATATGCTTGGAGCATTAATGGAAAGGAAAGTAAGGTATAGTAAGGTGTTACTGTTTTAAAAAATAGTAAGAATTATGGGATGGCTTGGATGGGAAGGGGCATTAAAGATCATCTAGTTCCAACTCCCCCTGGCATGGACAGGGATGCAATCCACTAGATGAGGTTGCTCAGAGTTCTATTCAACCTGGCCTTGAACACTTACAGGGACGGGGCATCCACAAGTTCTTTGGTCAATCTGCTCCAATGCCTCTACATCCTCACAGTAAAGAATTTCTTCCTAAGCGCTAATCTAAATCTCTTTTACTTTAATAACATTTCCTCTTGTCATATCCCTTTCTGACTGTGTAAGAAGTCATCTTTCCTCTCCCTTGTAAGTCCTGTTTAGGTACTGGAAAACCATGGTGAGGTCTCTCTGGAGCCTTTTGCTCTTCAGGCTGAAGAGCTCTAACTGTCTCAGCCTGTCTTCAGAGCAGCTTAGTGGCTTTGATCCATGTCTTTCCTGTTCTGGCACCCCAGAGCTGGATGCAGCACTGCAGGTGGGCTCTCAGCAGAGCAGAGGGGCAGAATCCCCTCCCTCCCCTGCTGCCCACGCTGCTTTGGATGCAGCCCAAGACACATTTGGCTTTCTCAGCTGCAAGCTCACAATATTAACTCATGTCCAGCTTTTCATCCTTAGGGCTTTGCAGGGCTGCTCAGTGACTTCTTTTCTCAGTCTGTGCTTATGTCTGAGATTGCCCTGATCCAGTTACAGAACCTTGCACTTGAACTTGTTGAACTTCATGAGGTTCTCATGGGCCCAGTTCTTAAGCTTGTCCCTTTGGATGGCATCCCATCCTTCTGTTGTGTCAATTGCACTGCTCAGTTTGTGTCATCTGCAAACTTGCTGAGGGGGCACTTGGCCTCACTGTCTGTGTCATTGAGGAAGGTCTTAAGGGGCACTGATTCCAAGACAGAGCCCTGAGGGACCCCACTTTTCACCAAGCTCCATGTGGACATAGAGTCTTTGACCAAAAGTCTCTGGCTGCATCCGTCCTGGCAGTTCCTTGTCCATCGAACAGTCTACTCATGAAATTCATGTCTCTCCAGTTTGGAGGTAAGCATGTCATGTTGAAGACCATACAGAAGTCTGGGTTGATAACATAGGTTGATCTTCCCATATTCACTGTTGTAGTCATTGCATCATAGAAGGCCATCAGATGGGTAAGGCATGATTTTTGCTCTTAGTCTGCAACTGTGGAGAGGAGAACACCGTGTGTTCCTCATCCCTTCAACATCTTTCCAAGGGACATGAAATGCATTTTGATATTTCACAATCTCATTGTTACAGCCTCATTCAGCATGAAAGTGTAGGAGTGGTTGATAGTTCTCTGGTTTTACCAGTTTTGGTAGGCTCTTTGTAACATGATGAATGTGGCCCTGATAGGCAGCAAATCTTGCTAGAGTGTGGATGGTAAATGGCTGCTTCCATGGGTCTTAGTGAGGATTCTCCGATAATTACCATGTTTCATGCACTTTCAGTGACACTCATTCTTCTATGAATGGTTGATTGTACCAGTTTTGTAGCATTGTCCTTTTCTTGTTCTTGACTACTTATTGTGGAGTTTTCTCTTTCCAGCCTCACAGTGTCATATTTGTTATGTAGGGGCACATTGGTAGCAAGGGGGAAACTCTTCCTTTTGCTCCAAGCAGAGATGAGATTCCAGTCTCCCTTGCCTTGCAAATCAACCAAGCCTGTCTCAGGGTTGGATGCTAGCTTCCCTTCTGCTTCCAAGGTCTTAAAGCAGCACTGTCTCTCTGCCTGTGTCAGTGCATAATACCACACATCCATCTTCTGCTTGGATTCCCAGATAGTATGCTGCCTGATGAACTCCTCACACAACATGGCAGCCTGCACAAAAAGCAGGTTATCTATCTGGGCACACTTGCACCCACGACACCTCTGCCTTCAGGGCCCAGGGGGACTTTCATATTATGGAATTTCCTGCAGCTGAGGGCCTGGGTAGCTCTTTTAGTCTTCAGCAAGTCTGTTTGGGTCTAGACATATAACCAAAGTGGCTGTGGTCTCTCTTGGTTTTAGCCTGATAGCTGTGATATGTAGCTGCCATTTTTGTCATAAAAGAAGACTGCTTCCTCTTCCTCCCCAAGCAGAATTAAGTGTCTTTTTCTGTGTGCTCTTCCTGGAGAGCTGCTGCACCACACCCCGGTCATTTGCACTCTGGGGCCATTTAAATCAGCAGCACTCACACCATATCGGACTCGCTTATGAGAGCCGATGGTTCCTGGCAGGTCCCTCAGTTCTTACTCATGTTTCCCTGACTGGAGACCCTGTCTAGCTTGGTCCAGTGCTCAGCCCCCAGAACTTACTGTGGCTGCTACTGCTGTTGCCACTATCACTATGTGTGCCTGGCTGACCTTAATAATTAGAGTATGTTCTAATGAATAATTAAAATCCATTTAGAAAACAGTTGTATTAATTCTAAACTCAGTTTATTCAATGACAGGTGATGGAGAAAATGCTCTTTTAAATGGAAAAGATACTCTTAAAGTTCTTCATAAACTTGAAGACCATGGTATTATATCAGGTGTATTAATCAGGCATTTAGGAATTAATCTTTTTACCCATAAAATGCTGTTAGGTAGGATATGCAGAACTTCAGAATTTCATATAGTATTCTCTTCTATCGGCCATGACTTCAAAGAAAATACACAGATTGTGGCATCCCATACATTACAATACTGTAGGTGTGGGATAAACAACCTCTGCTAACCTGAGAAAAATAATAGTTTCCTTTTAAAAGGAAAAGAAGGAGGTGTAGAAGTAGAGGAAGAAGGATTATTGAACAAGTTAATTAGAAAGAGCCCAAGGGAAAAGTTAGGAAATTAAAACCCATAGAATCAGCATGACAGCAGCTAAAAATATATCGTCACAAGATATGCTGGGGGTGGGGAGCAGCAGGGAGGCAAATAAAGAATTTGATTAAACCATAAGACATTTTTTCAGGTATTTGATTTCTGTATTTCTTGTGATCCAGCCCCAGTAAAACAGTGGATTAATAATTATACTTTGCGTATTCATGCTAACCTTTAGAATGGAGATTGCTGAAAAATTAAATATTCAAGGCTAACATTTGCTACATCAAAAGACAACATGTCATGGGAAAGCAAATATATGAGTGGTATGTGACACAGGTTGGATACAATTTTGTGAGGAATGAAAACTTAAGAAAGGGAAAGTGGAAAAAATAAACTTAATAAATATTATAGTAATGTTTATTTTGTGTCATAAACAATTGAGAAGTTATAGTGCGTTGCTCTGGATGGTAGTAGAAAGCTAGGACTATTATGAAGGAGATTTCAGAGCCTGTTTTTATTTTAAAGGTTTAAGTAGCTTTCTAAGTAAGATCTATTTTAATCTTTGATCTATTCTAATGGTACTTCTCTTGAATAGAGAAAATAATACATAATGTTGATTTTTGTTTTATTAAATGTGAAAAGCATCCCTCAGTTCTGGATGTATATGTGCCAGAGTAAATGTCTAAAATGTGTTAGAGGTTGACTTCTAATGACTGTAGTGCCTGAATTTCTAGAAGTCAGTGGCATGCCTACATGTTTACACATACACGAGTAGGTAGAATAAATTTATACAAGTATTAAAAAAAATATTGATTAAATATACTTGTGTGTTTTTCAAGCAGTATAACATAGAATATATTCTATGAAGTTACAGGACACTTTGAAGTGGTGAACTGTGTGGTTTCCTTGTGTGTACAGGTTTTTTCCCATAAGGTAGGCTTCGTTGGCTGATTTCTCTTAACAGGATCAACTATGTTAGTTTAAAATCCAAATAATGATGTTTACTAAAAAAAGTGGAGAGAATTTTTTGAGAGCTTTACTGTTTTACAGTATACCTCACTAGGATGAATTTTTATAAGTGAGTACTGTAATGCATTAAACATTACCTTGTCACTGGTTGAATAGTTCTCCTTGACATAGTTCACTGTAGTTTTATGTTTCACTGTTCATAATTATTAGTTAATATTGAGTCAACAATCAGATTTAATGGCTCCATTTCCTGTGAATTGTACAGTCTGTTCTCCAAATGAAGTGTGGATTCCCTGCATACAAAAACTAATGACACAGTATCTGTGTTAAGTGATTAGAAGAACAAATTGAAAGAATCTGTGGACTTGTCAGAATGTGATACTTCTGGTGAAGTCCCTTTCATTTGTTTCTTTAAATAAATGAAACATTTAAACTTTTTATTTCCCCATCTTCTTTTTTTCCTTAGAGGAAGTGTTGGTAGGAGGTGACTTCCTAGGGCAGAAAGCATCACAGGATGAAAGCACAAAAAATCTGTATTGCTTTGGTGGTTTCCCCACAGGTGCTTCGTACAAAGCACATATCCTTATCGTAGGCTGGGTTCCCCATATGTGAAATTAAAGAGACTTCTTATGAAAGGTCCTGGTTATTTTCTTCACTCTTTGTCTCTCCTAAATGGAAACAATTTTATTTTAAACACACAGTTCATTAACCAACAGTGGGTTATTGCCCTAGTTACAGCTTAAATAACCTATAAAGGAGTTTTTTTGTGGAGGTTTGTTTTGCATAGCTAATTGAGTACAGGCTCTTTAGTGAACCATGATACAAATTGTTTTGAATGTAAATATTTTTTCCTCCTAAGCTAGGAAACAGTTTTTCTCCCAGGATTTGAATTAACTGTCAACAGTACAAAATGTTACAGTGTGAAATGTCATTGAGGCTACAGGTAGAGAAAGAATACAGTGAAATTTATTTATATTGAATAGAGATTGAATTTCAGATTTCAAGTCGTGCAGCTGAGCTCCTAAAGGATCTTTAGAAAGAAGCAGTGATTAGTCCTTTTAATTCCAAAGCCATAGCCGAGCTAGGTTTTTGTGTACCATAAGAGAAAATCCATTAAAATTAGTGTACAAATATTTCTACATGTTCTGTATGATGTTTCTCAATAAGAACACTCCTACTGTTTTGTATGAGTTCTATATGATTTGATTATTAGTTAAAATGCATTAAAAAAACCTTCTTAGGGCTTAATATGAGTGTAAAAATACTTATGAAATATTTAGGAGTACTTAGTGCTTTTAAGCAAATAGTTTTTTATGTCCCAAGTGAGTAAAACTGTGTCTGGAAAACACTTTCCTGCCTCCCCCCTCTCGCCTTCCTCTGTGCTAGAGAGGTGAGAGGATCAGAAAGTTGTATTTTAACCTTTTTCCAGTTAACACTAAAGCTGTTAATCCTCTTATTCTTGGGGGCCCCTAGTTAAGGGCCTAGGCCATTCTGTGGGCAGAGCATCAGTTCCCTTAATTCATCGCCTCTGAGTTGAAATGCTTGACAAATTTTAAGTTTTACCTGCATGCAAATGTGTGAGAATCTGATAGGAATTAAGAGATTCATGTGGGAACTTAATTGTAGGTATAACCATGACTTCTTGTTCTGTCATCTCTGATAGGTAAGAAGTAATTGCTTACAGTGGTTTTCAGTAAAGTGTGTGTTTCAATAAAACACAGAGGTTTGTTTATATCCTACCACAATGGCTGTGTCCTCATGTAGTTAGATTCTTCTTCAGCAGCTTCTGATACTGCTGTATTTACATGAAGTTCTTACAGGCCATTAGTGAGGTGGATTTATCATGACACATTTGGATAATGAGTTGTGTGTGAGTGCCTATTAGTTCAAGGCATTATAAACCCGGGTTTGTCTCTCACTTGTTTTACATGCAGCTAAAAAACCAGTCTCATTTCAGGTAATCTGCCCCTTTCCTGAGGTAGTATTTGGATAACTGTATGTCAGGAGAGGGACAGGGCACATGGTGTGAATGTGTTACTTTTCCAAAATATTACCAAATAATACTTTTAACATGATTAATGGAACTTCTTGTTTGTTATAGCCCCACTACGTATGTTTTGGATGAAGATGAGCCTCGCTTCCTTGAAGAAGTTGATTACAGCGCAGAAAGTAATGATGATCAAGAGGTTGAATTAGCTGATAATGCAGGTGATTATGAAACAACTAATCAAGAAGATGGACTTCCAGACTCGGATTCAACTAGGTTACTCCTTTCTTGAACCAGCTTTGCTGCCAGTAATAGAAAATAAAGTATCCTGTATTTCCAGTCACATACTTCCGTGTTGTTTTCTTAAAAGGGGATAAGCTTCAGTTAATACAAATAACTGGGGCCTGCATAGCTCAAGGACAGTAAATATTTCTGATAAATTTGCATTTGTTTTATTTAAGGAGTTTAAAGTGTATTCTTTAAGCCCTAAATAGATGAATTTATTTACCAGTTCATTTTCTACTAAATAGTACTGCATGGCATTTTGTGTCCTTAAACCTTGTCTTCAGAAAAATGGATTATAATTTGTAGTGTGTCACAGTACAGAAACTAGTTTTTTGTGCTACAGTTCCTTGAGTTGCTTCCTGAAAAATATATATGTACAGATTTTCTAAATTAATTTGTGTATGTCTGTGTATATGCGTGTGAGTATATTGAGGTGAAGAGGTTATTTTTTGACATTATGTCAAAGAGACTTGATTGTGTTTGAAGCAATGTAGTGCCTGCTCTGAAACCATTCAATAATTACTAAATTAAAAATGAGAACATGATGTATGAATTTTTGCACTTGTTTCTTGCTTCTGATGATTATGTGGTTTTTCCACAGTATTAAGTGAGAATTCTTCTTACAAATGTCTGTTCAGAGTTCAGGAATTTTGCGCAGTGACCAATGCAGCCTGTGCTTAGAAGAACTAGACTCTTGTATAAAACTCACCCATAAAATAGGCATGATTTGATTTGAAGAGGTTTCCTTGTTAAGTGTACATGTCTACAAGAAGAGGTCAGGTGTGTACACTCTATGTATATTCAGCTACACAGCTGCTCCATTTTTCTTCTTGAATATGCACGTAGTTAAAAAATGTTCACTTTACCGGAGGCACATTAACTATTTAACCAGTTCAGCTGCTTTAAAGGGGATGGTGCACTTCGGTTTAAACCTTTTTTGCCTGATTGCAACCTAGTGCTAACTCCTATGAGGGGATTGGACTGTAACTTCCTGAGGTCTCTTCCAGGCTGAATAATTATTCTGTGATTCTGTATTCTTCATGTTAAAAGTCAAGCTGTCAGATACAGGATTTACATTTCTTCATCTTCTCCTATCATCTTCTAATTCTTATTGCCTCTTTCCTCTGCTTAAAATAAGATCTTATAGAGAAATGAAGATAGTTGTAGCCCGTGCTTTACAGAATTGACATGTTTTTGCAATGAAAAAAACTTTTCAAAAATTATTTTTATTTGATGTGACCCAGTTGTGGCATTCATTTTCTTCTGCATGTGCAAGGGCTTTAAGAGCATGAAGAATAATGTTTCTAAGTTATAGCAGGATCTTAACTGATAAGGATTTTGTGTATGTTTGTTGTTCCAAATAAAACTGTATTTTGGAGAGGAAGGGTGCCTTCAGTAGAGGGATTAAAAAAGAATAAAATCTATGAGAATTAACTGTATCAGTGATTTTCAGCCAGGAGATGGATTTGCACCAGGATCTGTTCTTTCAAATTCAGCATTGTTTGGTAATGCCTGTCAGTACCATTCTGATTCTGAAATTGGGGAAGGGGTTTTGATCCCTTATTATGTGCTACTGTATTTTTATTTAAAGGCTTAAATTTATATTAATAAAAATGCAGAGAGATGTAAGGATGGAATGCATAGAAAAGTTGGAAACATTTAGTCTTGTCCTCTATGTTTTTCTCTGTAGTGAAAATTATCTTTCCTTGTGTTCTGTGAACTACATACTGTAAATAAGAAAATTTATTTATTACCCTGTTGAAGAGGAACCCTCTGCATTGAAAGTGGAGGAATTTGGGAATCTGTCAAATGGAAGAACTAACCTTGCCACAGAATTTGAATTATCTGTCAATCCAATGACAGCTGTTCAGAATGCTCACATTGCCCTGTCAGTCTTATACTACTGTTCTGCATAAATAGATTTTCATCCGTAAGGGCTCCTATTTCAGTGGGAGTAGTATTCATAAATAAAATTATTCATAAACAATTTCACTTGAGTTTCAGAGAATGAAGGATGCTGCGTGTTTGTTAACTTCATTGTGTATGTCTTCTTGGGTTTCATTTGAATTTGTATTAATCTTGGAACACTACTTTTATACTACTGGCAAGACTAGAAATACACTTCATCTGTTTAGAAGGAATTGTGGCTTAGTAGCACAAAATTGTCTTTTTCGCCTGAGTACATATGCATATTTGTTCTTCTCATGCCTCCTACAGCTTTTAATCTGTGCAAAGAAAGAGTTATCAGTTACATAATGTCTAAGGATAACGTGTTTATACATTAGATTCTGAAGCAGTTATGCATTAGATGTCACTTACATGTTAGATGTTGCTCTGGCAGGTGTTGTTCTGAACTTCTACCAATGCAATTCTAATGCAAGAGATGAAACTGTTGCTATCTTACACATTGTTGAAAATTCAAAGGTTGTTACCTCTTAAACATTTTCCATTACTGGCCTTTCAAAAGGTAAAATCTCCGTTTGTGCTCACAGGGATGCCAGTTCACGGGAAGAACTGCTGCAGTGATAACTGCTCCACACTGTTTATCTCTTCTCTGATATCTTGCCATTGTTGCAGTGGTGTTGGCAGACAGCATGCTGCTGCCCCCATTTGTGTGTTTTGGTGGGAGCTGAAAATGGAACAGCTAACACTTTAGCACACATTCCATTCTGTTACTGTGGCATTCAGCCTGAATAAATGGGCAGAATGATAGCAAAGAATGGCGGCATCTTGAACTGTCTCATGTCAGTCATCAAGCATGATCTGTCCCAGATAATTCTTTATTCTAGGCATTGGTATTTCAGGGTGGCTTTGGTTTCAAATGATGCTATTTACTGTAAGCATGACTGGTTCTGTATAGGCAAAGAACATATCCCTACATCTTTCTCCAGTAATAACAACAAAGAAGACTATAAATAATAATTACATCTGTGTTATTTACTGTCTTGCTTCTACCTAATTGCTGGGCGATGACTCACTCTATTCCCTTTTTGGAAATAATTAAAGTTGCATCACAAATTTTGGTACTGTGTCTTCACTGGTGACATCCCTGGTGTAATATAACTTACAGCAGTTTGTGCCAAAATCTTGCCTGGTCATTTTTCAAGGGGGATTGCGTTATCAGCCTGACTTATCAGGGAGTTTGGTTTCAATCTCAAATAAGACTGCAGAAGCACTAAACGCTGTACACAAAATGCAAAAATACACGGTTTCAGATAATTTCTGTTGTAATGCTGTGATAGACATAATTGTTGCAGTGTTATTATGCATGCCCCAAATACCAATACTTATTAATAAAAATGCATAATAAAGAACTAATTGCATCTTTTGCTTCCCTGTTATTGGTTAGTGATGATTAAGGGTTTCTCATCCTAGCATTTGTAGCAATGTTCCTACCTGTAAGAATAGCAGTGTGCTTAGCATTTTAAAAAGGAGACCATTTTGTTCTCTGTGAAATTAAAGTCAGTGTGCTACAGGCTTAGAGTAGCATTTGCATATTAATTGACTGATTTATAACTATCTAAAATTTTTTGAGATTCAGCAGTGTTTGTAAAACTTACGAAGACCTTGGATGAGCCACAGTGAAGGTCTTTGCAGAGCATACAGAAGAGCCTTCTGATTGAGAGTCTTTCCCTCCCACACAGTTAATAAAATATTAATCTGATCTAGGAAAGGCACAAGTTTATTCCTCAATAAGTCATACCATTACAATTCAACTCAGACTGCAGTTGAGTTATTTTTACTATATGTGTTTGTGTAGTAGCAATTTTAAGATTTCAGCAATTTTTTGAGGGAAAGCTGAGGCTAAAGTGAGATCTAGTTTTATGCAGCTGTCTGAAAAGAGCAAGTGATTACTAGGCATCACCAATGTAAGTTTTGCAAATACATTTGCAGTTTATTTAACTCCACCTGTCATATTACTTTAAGTTGAACAGCTTCACAAACTTTGTTGTCTAAACAGTTTTAAGGATCTACAATAGTCACAGTGACAAATTAGTCTTAGGATATCTTTCTTTGATCTCAATGTTTCTAAAGTCATCAGGATGCAAGTCATTTGAGATGTGAGCTCACACCTTGTTTGCTTATGTGAACTAAATCTAGGTTGCTTTGAAAGATGGGCTTTAAATATAAAATGCCAACCAGCTGTGACACCTAGTGAAGAATACATTGTCTTGGCTATTTTAACAGTATCACATAAAGAATCATCTAGTCCCTATACAGTACTTCATAACTATGAAGGACACCCCTTTATTTCGTTTTACTAGAAAATGTTAGGTGCTGTATTTTTTTGCCTTTTTTAAAACAAGAAAACCCCAAACAAAAGAAAACAAAAATCCCACCAAAAATACAGTACTGTTAGTACACTCAGTACAGCTCTTATTAGAGCTCTTACACAGCTTATGAAGCAGTTCAGAAAGAATTTGGTGCAAAATGGGGGGTTTATCATCAAAGGAAATTACACACCATAGGATTTATTGATCCAAATTATGTGGTTATGAAATACCGACCAGGTGCTGCCTCTTGTTGCCCCTGCAACTTTCTTACCACAAGATGTTTGTGCTTAGTGTGTGCTCTTCTCTCTGGCATGGGGTTATTTCTCATGCAGCTTTTTTCATGGCAGGTTGGGAAGAACATACACTAGCAGCACCTTATTAATACATAACTTCTGTAAATTATCACTGGGCTGAATGCTAACTAATAAAAGAATCTGACTAATAAAGTTCCACAATAGTGCTTCCATACATTAAATGCTGCTCTTAACATGGAGAGGGGAGATTGAATGACCTGAAACAGGACTTTTCTTTACACTGTCCCTCCAGACTTACAAAGTTAAGATAATAAATTAGTGAGGTAGCATAAAATGCTCTTGGATGATAGCATTGCATTCATGTTCATTTTGTTCCCAAAAGAAAATGGCCATGAGAAGATTTCAGTACAAACAAGACTTGAAGTACAGAGTAAGGAAGACAAATGATCTTTAATACTTTGTCTAGTATTTGCTTAATAGTACCATATTTACATAGATCTTAATGATAGTCCAGCTGACCCCTCAGATTAAAATGGTTTGGTTGTACATTTCATGAAGACAAACAGAAATTAGATGTCCTGCACAAACCTTCAGCCAACAGTCTGCCCTAATACTTGGCTTTGATCATTATCCCACAAAATTCTGTACCTTACACTGCCAAACAAAAAGTCCTAAACTGGGTCAGACAGTATTCCAAAATAATAAATGCCTTGGGTTTTTGTCCTGTGAAGTTGGATGCAAAAATTTCAGAGTCTCTGCAACAATCATCCTCCTGTTCTGGCTTTTGTGTAATTACAAAAGACACAAGTTCAATTTAAAAGGACATTGTTCTTATGTATACACTTTTATACCTGTTCAGTTTAATCCATATCTGCTCTAGGTTACTTTGCTCTTCTAAAGCATCCGGTTTAGTCAAGCTAAGTTAAGCTTAGCTTAACTAGTCAAGCTCTAGTTAAGCTTTAGCTTAAGTGATGAGCCAATGACATTTTCCTCTTCTTTTGGGTCTGACCTCACTGTTGACAAAAACTTTCTGTTAGTAATCCCATCAGTCACAATTGCTTGAAAATGCTGCTGTTAACAAATATACACCTGATTGTGTTCCAGAATGAGAGTCCTCAAAACATCTGTTTAAGTACAGTAGCTCATTCGTCAGTGTGTCAGGTACTTGTTCCTTTTGCCCAAAGACTAAATGTTTAGATCATAAGTAGACAGTATTTTAGAAGAATAATTTTTCAGATCTATGAGTGAATTCAGAGACATATTAATTCTGAGAATCCCTTTATGCTAAGTGCCTGAACCCAAAATCCAATAGGGAAATAGATAAAATCTGATGTACACATGCAGGGGGCCTCCTGGTCAGCTAATTCTATAAGCAAGCCAAGTCACTTTGTGTTCCTTCTCACACAGCTTCCTGTGTCGAGGAGAAAATGCTGTCAGTCACAGCAGAGGAAGAAGTCTTCATCTTGACGTTGGCTACCTTGCTTCATTTGCCTCACAAACTCTAGAGATTGGTGGGCACATTTTCCTCTGCCTCTCAGCTGTGCTGTATGGTACGGTGAGAGGGTCAGAAGGATAAATTACAGCTAGTCATTATTAAGGGTCACACAGACTAGTGCTTAAGAAGATCCACACTCCTCCATGACTTGTCCACCAGGGAAAGGAGTCTATGGGCAAAGTGCCCACTGGAATGAAGGAAAATGTAGTAAGATGAACACAGTACCCTTTGGTTTGTAGTCTTTGACCAGTAGAAGAAAATGGGTCCTGAGCAATGACTTGGCCACCTGTGAAACTCTCTTTCCATGATCCTTGTGTGATCTTCCCACCACGCCATAGCTGTGAGCTCTGATGGGGTACTGCTGCCTGACCTGAGGCCAGGCCACTGGCACAGACGTGAGAACATCCCCACAGTGGTGCGAAAGGTAATGCTGGAGGTGTGAGCAGGGTTGTTGAGATGGGATCATTGACCAATCACGGATTCAAGAAGGAAAACAGCATAGAAATCTTAGGGGAAAACTGGGGAGCAGCTAGGTTGGAGGCACTGGCTGAGCCATAGGTGCCAGTGGGTGCCAGTGGGTGGCAGGTGTCCCTCTGTGGGGTTGAGCATTGGATGGAAGCCCACCCTGCACATAGGACCAATGCCTGCCTGGACTCCAGAGCCTTCTTGAAGTGATCAGCAGACTTGGACTTTGAATAGCAGATCACTAAATCTCAGCTGCCTTTTGTCCAAATATCTTTTCAGGTATTTGAAACCAGGGTCTAACTACAAAGTCATCCCTGTTAAATTTAGTGATTTACTTCACAAGGATTTATGTTCACCCTTAGCAGGTGCTCATACAAGTGGAGTAATCCAATTGGAGTCCAACAACAAAAATCTAGAAGTATTTTCAAATTTGAAGGTAGAAAGAATGTGTCTGAGATCCCAGCTTTATGTGTGGGAAGCTGTATATGTTGATTGGGCTCTGGGGTTTGCAGGAAGAGACATTTATGCCAAGTGTGTCCGCTGGAGACTGATTAACTCTCAGGAAATTTGAAAAGACAGTTTCTCATTCCCAGCTGAAAGGTTTGATGTGTCTCTAAGTGCTAAGGATTTAAATTATTCCAAAAGAGGAAGAGAAGAAGTTATGATAAGGCAAAGTAAGGATATGGCAAAGGGATTTCAAAAGCTTAAATGTACTGATTTTTAATGCATAAAAACAAGAGGGAGAGTGGGACATGACACAGTTTAGGTGAAATAAATTCAGTATCATTTCTGTGATCACTAAAATTCTAAGTTTCTAAAATTTAGTTCCTCAATGAATTTTTAAGCTCATAAAATTTTGGTATTGTCTTGATTGGGGAAAAAAGAAGTTCCTGGCATGCAGGGAGAAAAAGCAGTACAGTACTGTTTCCTGCAAAAGACCACTTCCCACTTCAAGGCTACAGCCATGTACAGCATGAACTCTAGCCTGTTTTCTCTTCATTTTAGTGATGTCCTTGAAAACTTCTTTCATGGTGTAGATCAGTGCATTTTCCAGCCCAAGGTTTGTAAGATGGGAAGGTCATTTATATTACATCATGTAAGGATACAAAATATGATTGCTATAATAAGACCTATCATGACTGGTAGTGCACTTAGAATGCATCACCTGATAGTATTACATATGTAAAAGATTCACATGCCCACATGATGCCAGATATTAAAATAATCCTCTGAGAAAGGGGAATTATAAAACCATGAAAAAGCAGCCCACATGGCATCCTGCAGAGTGTAGCATGTTTCAAAGCTGCAAGACTGTTCTGAGGGGAATCTGTGTCTTATTTTTATACATAGATCCTGTTTATGCATCTGAAATGTCATTATTTTCACCATACACCTGGCTGCCAGTAAATATGTTATAACAAAATAAACAGCAGAAAGTTGCACACCAGCGCTGTGCAAGTGTTGGAGGAGAAAGTTGTGTTTGTGGACAAGAGGCTTTCCCAGCAGCAATGAGTGGCAAGTAAAGGTCATATTTATATTGTGTTTCCCTGGCTGCTCTCTTTTTGAATGGCTGTCTTTAGTGATTAGGCAAGCCTTGGCCTAATGGAGTGGTGAAGGAGGTGTCTTTCAACAGGTATTGACCATGAAATGCTAGCAGGAATCATTAAATAATACTTAACCTTCTTCCTCGGGTTTGTTTTAATTTACTCTGTTGTATTGAACAGTCAGCAATTAACCCATAAATGAGGTGATAACAGAGGTGTCTAGATGATAGCAAAAATATCCACTGTGTTTCTTTATACTGACACAATTTCCATGTTAATATCTTTCTTTTCTCACAGCCTGGAAAAGATACAGGATCTGTGCTACTGAACCAGGGAAAGGGTTTGTAACCTCACCTCTGCCGTTAGAAAGCGTTGACAGCTCTAGGAGAGATATGATGAGCCATTTAACCTAGCCACAACGTAATTGCCCTTAGCAGAAAGAGATTATTTAAAACCCTGCAGCAAAAGAAGCTTGGTTTGTTTCCCTTTGTAAATTGACCGTATTTAGTCAGTGTACGCAGATGTTGCTGTTTTCAATACTGTTTAATATCTTCGCTTAAATTAAGTGCTGTGACAGTTTTATACCTGTGAAAGTCCTGTGCTACAGATTTTCTGTCCTATTAAATATTCTGTGTTTGCTGTGTCTGAGATTATAAGGGGCCACAATCCTCTTGTATTTCTAGGTGGAAATGGCTACAGACACAAGCCAGTGGAAACCCACGACGCCTGCTAAGACTTAATCGGTGTGCTAATGATGCGTTAAGCCATTAGTGTGAGTTCAACATTAACAAGTAGGAATCTAAACAATGAAAGGACAGGACAGAAGCCCTCTATTACTTTGACTTTGTTAAATAAAAAAACAGTGGTGAACATCACAGTATTAAAAAAAAAAAAAAAAAATTCTAAGAGTCCTGCAAGGAACTTGAGGATTTGGTTTCAGAATACCTTGAGTAGTGTGAATTCAATGAGGCTGGAGATCCTGCACTGAACAAAAGGTACAAAACAGCATACTGAATACACTCATTAAGTGTACAGAGTCTCTTTCATGCCATGAACAAGGCACATATGTAAGGGAAAAAAAGTTTATACCTAAAGGCTGCACCTTTAGGTATATTTACAAGGTAAATATTTACTTTTATAAGTACATGAGGACTGAAGAGAGTCTGTGGAGGCAACTTTCAAGTTGTTGAATGCAGCTTTATTACTACACTAATGCAACTTTTTATGGAGCACATGGTTAGGTCTTTCACTGCACTCCAGGAACCAGTAAACACTGTTTCAGTCTTACTGTCTTCAAATGATTTCATCAAGTTATACACATTGAAAAAAGAAAAAAAAATCTGACAAGAGCTTTTTCATGTCTGTACTAACATATGTAGAGCACACAGACATTTTGACAGGGTAACTGTAAAAATATATTAATTTATTTACATAATAAAAAAGCTCAACATTCCCTAAAATATTCCCATGCAAGAATTCAAACTCATTTTTTCATCTTGTGCTTATTTTGAAAGGAAAGAATGCAAAATAATTATGTTTCAATCAGAAATAGTAACTTGCAAAAAAAGAAACTTATCTCCAATGTTAGATCCCCCACTTCTTTGGAATATAAATTGCTTTTATTTTAAAGTTAATAAAAGGGCTGTTATTCATGCTTTTCTTTGCTCTTTATGTCAAGGCAAAAAGGGGTAATTGCTTTATTCCACAGACCTTGGAAAATACAAAGTTCCAAAAAGCATAAGGAGAATTGCAAACTTGAAATTTGTGTTTGATGTTTGGAATCATAATTGAAATTAGGAAAGTAACTCTCTTTAATATCACAAACAGATTAAAAAAAATGTAATTCATGTCCTCATTAGCCTAGAAATGGACCACAGAGAGAATTACTTTTGGCATGTTTGTAATGTAAGCATGCAAAAGAAACTTCTTGTCTGGCATTTATTTTTTTTCCCTTCAGCAATTGCTAAAAATGCCAGAGAAATACAGAAGATATACAGATATGAAACACAGCTTTTTGGTGATTCAGCATGGCTAAAAATGCAGACTGGGATCATAAGTAGCTCTATAACAAAAACAATAATTACTTGTTCAACTTTCCTCAGTTTCTCAGGGGGTACAACATCATGTTAAAGGTACTCTGAGTGGAAACAGAATAAACTCTTTGCCCTGGGTTTAGGTCTGAGCCAGAACATTAAAAATTCCATTTTAAAAAATAGCTTTTGCTTTACTTAAGCTGAATTACTGATATTACTTCCGAGACCTAATGATTATTAATATGGGAAAGGGTTTTAAACTAAAAGAGGGGAAGATTTAGAACAGGTGTTAGGAGGAAATTCTTTACTGTGGGGGTGGTGAGGCACAGGAACAGGATACCCAGAGAGTTTGTGGACTCTCCATCCCTTGACTTGTTTGAGGCCAGGTTGGATGGGGCTCTGAGCAACCTGATCTAGTGGGAGGTGACTCTGCCCATGGCAGGGGTGTTGGAAATACATGATCTTCAAGGTCTTTTCCAACCTGAACCATGCAATGACAATACCAACAACCTAACAGAGGAGGTAAGAATTGAAATAATGGAATTTGTGAAGTTATCAACCTGCTTTTCAGAGGGTAGTGATTCCCTTGACCAAGTTCCTGCCTTTAAGATAGTTGATTTACTTCTCCTTTTATTAAAAAAAAAGGTATAAATAAAAAGAGAGAGAAAGAAAGGAGATTCCCATGGTTGAAAGATGGCAGTCATGCTATGAGCTTGTTTTCACAGCCTTGTTCCCCTCTGCAGACCTTGCAGACGTGCTCTGTACCATGCCATCCCTCCTGGGAGAGGACCCAGCAGCTGTGGGGCTGTGATGTGCAGGGCACAGCACAGCAGGCAAATGCTGTCTGCCTGCAGTCAGGTCCCATGCACAGCAAACTGGGTGGGTGGAGAGACAGAAGTCCTGGGAAAACATCCTGGGGGCTGGGACAGGATAGGAATTTTGGAGATGGCAAGGGCCCCACGCCAAGGCCAGAGATGGTCCCAGACAGCCCCAGGCACACATCTGGAATGGGTGAGGGAGCAGAACTGGTGAGGCTCTGTGAGCAGGCAGAAAGCAGCAAGGGCAGGCCAGGCACCACCACTCTGGGGCTGCACAGAGGGGCTGGAGGAGAGCCTGCAAGGCATGGGATCTTTCTGGAGACCCCATGATACATGAGAACAGCCTCACCCAGGGGATCTCATGAGTTCATACTACGCTCCTCAGGCTCAGGGAGAATTCAAATTCACATTCATGCAATCTGCTTCAGCATTCTGACACAAAAATAACCCATCTGGGGGGATAGGTATGTCTTCTCTTTCCTTAATGCTTGTGTAATATGAGAAGACAATGTTCCATGACACAAGCACATCCTTCCAAAAGTACTGAGATCTTGAGAGCTTATTGTAGAGGAGTATGAGGAGAAGAGAGGAGCAGATTGAGGCATACTCTAGGCCTGGAACAACTGTTTTTAAACTTTGTTTTCTCTTTGTTTGCTCTGTTCTCATTTGGCTTACAACCATGGGCGAAGCAGGGTAAGATTTAAAGTTCACATGTTGTTTAGCTGCATTTTTTTTTTTTTTAATTTCCTCTAGATTGGGGGATTCTCATTAAACAGATTAAACCTGAGGGAAGTCATGAATGATGCTGTGGTTTGGGAGCATAACCCCACTGATGATTCTGATTTGCTGCAAGAAACTTCCCCTAGAAGGGGCAAGGTCTGAACTTCTATGTATTTATAGTAGTCTAGCAGTCGTTGCTGTTCTTAGAAGAACAAAATTTCAGTTTTGTGTTTATGTTTCAAAGCCATGAGCTAAACTAAGAGATTGCATGACTGCTTGCTTCAAGGTCTGTTGTGCTTAGCTCTTGGCACTAAAGAGCTGACAGGAAAATAGGTACAATTTCAAACTCTTTGATAAAACCCTGAATTTTAATCTGTCAGGGATAATATAGTTTACAGAGTTGGAGCACTTTTCTCTTGCAATGAGATTAAGCATAAGAAAATTATTTCCTCTTCCCTTGAAGAGTTCCTACAATTATTTGTATTATAACAGCCTTGTAACAGAGACAGTATCATTGTGTGATTGCATTTTGTTGTGACAGTTAACAATTCAGCCTAGACTTTGATAAAGAATATGCTGTATAATCCATCCTGTCCTATTAGATGAGATACACTTCTTTCTTTAAAATTTATGAATTATGGCATAGACACCTAAAGAAGCAATTGTTATTAATTATTGGTTCTTTTTTTAATCATTGCTGCAGCCTAATTTTGAAGTTTTCTAATCTGAGTTTATACAATCTCTTTGGATTTTTTAACTGCAGGTGTTACTGGAATTGCAGAAGAAGAGAAGCAATGATAAATTCTGTCATACTAGAAAATATTGCATTACAGACAAAATACAAGGAAATGTAACAGCTCAACACCTGTGCATCAAATATTACTTAAGCTTTTTTTTTTTTTCCAAATAGACAGATTCCTTTAGTACTTGATTCAGGACAACAAGGCCCAGCATCTGCTGGATTTAGCATTGTAATGGGGAGAGAAGCACAATGACACCTGTGCATAGCTAATGCCTGAACAATACCATGACCAGCTACAAAGGCAGCTGATAAAAATGTCAGCACTCTAATTGACCAGAAGGGACACCGCTGAAAGAGTTTGGTTAATATACTGAACTGCCAGATCTACTAACTGAGAAATAAATCATATTTCAAATGCTTGATAATAAAGCAGGTGAAGAAAATTCAGAGGTTTGAAAATGATTATATTGCATTGAGGAAAATGTCCTGGGCCTGAGAAATATCCTGTAACCCTATCTTGTTACATTAAGCTTTCTCATGGGAGCAAAACTTATTTTAATATTAATTAATGGGCATTGTAGCACCTCAGCCACAATTCATTAAACAACTCCATATAGCAAGGAAAACAGCATCAGTTATTTGCAATGTACTACAAATAGAGAATTGCTTCATTTTGCTTCAGAGTCACTAAGAAAATATTTTTTTCCAGACTTGCTGTAAGTATTTTTATTTTGAAAAGGATTATCAAGGTGCCCACAGCTTTTGTAGGTCTAAGGAATCTTATTTACTCTACTTCACACACTTTCATAAGCAGTACATATATAGTTTGAAACATTGAGGACATGTACCTTTTCATTAACTTCTCTGTCTTCTCTTTCTTATCATTCTGGCTGCATGTGTTTAATATTCTCTTTAATAATGCTTCTCCTCTTGACTGACTGGTGCCTAAATATAGGAAAGTCACAGATTCAGGTCGAGACATTGAAGCTGTAAGCATTTGGAAGAACAATGAAAAAGGGAAAAATCTTATTCATTTACAGACAACATTTTAATTGTCTGTGGTAGATAATGCAAGTGGATGAAAAGGCTCTGTCCCCCATTTAGCCACTGCTTCAATATGGCCCTGGGACAGGGGATTCCAGAACAAACTACATCTGATGCCAGGAAGGAGAGACTCATAAAGTAGTTTTGAAGCAGAGACTGGCTTTTGCACCCAATCACTTGCAGGATATCAGTATACAGGTGCAGGACATATTAATAAAGTGATTCTTTCTGTCTAAAGCTGACTGTGCAGTTACAGCATTGATTACCATCTGACATTTAGGTAAATCACTATGCCTTTTTGATGTTTCCTTGTCAGCTCATTAACTGAATCCAGTGATTCACTCTTCTTAGCTATGTAAATCCAACTGAAAAAACTGCAAGACCGAGGGGCAGGTTAAAATTTGTGTGACCACAGCTATAACCTGTGGGTCAAAATTTATCCCTTGAACTATTTTGCTTATTTTACAGCAAATGAAAGCCAAACATTCTCCCAAATACTTGGGAAAAAATTGCCTATGGCTTGCATATGTGTGATGATACATTACCTCTTCAGAGACCAACAGGAGCTGTTCTCTCTCTGTATGTTCACAAAGGCAAGTCAAGAGCCTGTAGCCTTTAAATTTTCCTAGAAGCAGTGCCTTGATCTGTCTGTGGCACATGCTCATCCACCTGAGGCCAGACAATGTCTGTTATGAGTTGCTTTCTTTCTGTGGGATTTTAATGCAAACCATGAATAAACAGCAGTAGCCAAATGCTCATTGATCTTTTGCTGTGGTTATGATTCTGACACTGTTCCCCAAACTAAAGAATCATTAGTCTTGGTTTTTGTTGGGTTCAAATGCCAATATTTACCTTGCTCTGTCTCAGGACTGTCAGTCTTGGCAACCAAGAAAACCTGAAAAATGTCTGCAGCCTCTTTTTTTTTGTGTGAGTGAGTTTGGACATGCACAGGTGCGAGGAGAGGCAATAAAAAGAGCGTCTGGCCAATAAAACAAATATGGAGGTTTGAGATCCCAGGTGCAGCTGGCTATCAATCTACCTGACACATTCACCAGCACAGAACTGCGAGCACTTGACATATAACCTTCTTTTCTGTCAGGTGCCCCTCTATTTTTTTCTCTTTTTAGTTAATATACTGTATTAATCACTTCCCATTTTAAATAAATAGTAGGACGTAGTGGAGCATGTATTTACTTAGGAAAGCAAATAAGTCTGGTTTTAAGGCTTACAAGTGTATATGCAAGACAGAGTAGAAAGAAAATTTAGTCATAACTGCAAAGAGAAGGTGGCAGCCCTCTAACTGCAGCTGTGTGACTTTCTTCACCATGTTCTTCAGAGATTATTTAGTCTGTTTTACCAAATCAGTGAATAAAAAACGTCCTTCTGTGCAAGTACTGTGTTTTAAAATGTTGCTGAGAAGTATCTCAAGATATGCCTTGCAGTACATTTATTTGATTTCACAATTGTTATGGACATCAAGTTTCTCTGCAGGCTCCTATTACTCTGTTCTTCAACAACATTCACAGATACAGCATTTTAATTCACTGGGATGGCTTGCAGGTACAGACTAACATACTAATTTGATTTGATGAGATACAGCCACAAAATTCACCCTTGCAGAATTTTATAAATAAAGCAGAAAAAACTAAAATCACAGGTGTTTGCATCTAACATAAAAGTAATCATGTTATCACATGTTAACACAGTGTTTGTAGAACATTTATGTTGCTTTATCTATGTGTTTCCAGCCATGGATTAAAATCCAGTTGACTCCTTCATGGGACATATACCTCGAACAGCAGAAAATGGACTTGGTGGAAATGTACTTGGTCTGGTACAGTGTAGGGACCCAGACAGCNCCCCCCCACCTGTTCCGGGAATAAACCTTGTTGCTTACCCTCCTCGGTCTCCCTCTCTCTCTCGTCGCTCCGCTCTCCCTCAGAGGCCACGAGCTGCCTGCTTGTGCTCGGCACCACTGACGGTGTCGACACCCAGCTGAAGGGTGCTTCCCTGGGACTCAGTGGACTCGAGGAGCGAGGTCCTCTGATAGGATCCGTTCCTCAGACACGGAACCTGTTTCGCCCCTGACAGCGGTCACAGGGTCCGAACCCTGGAAGCTGCGTCCCACCCTCTGCCTGGAGGCTTTACACCTTTGGATTATAAACTGTGCGTGGCTAGGGGACGCGGCAGTACAGGAACCAGACTTTCTGTTTGGCAGCAAATTTTACAATTAACAGCAAATATTGAAAATAACTCTCATGAAAAAAAAAATTGTGGTAATCAAAATGAGATGCCAACAATCTGGAAACCAATTTTTAAAGCAAGGCTAAAACTAAATGACTAAGTTCTTGACCTGTTAAACAGAAAGTTAATGGAAATTCTTTCCCTTTCTTTTCTTCATGAGAACTGATATCAGTACTAAATATTTCTGTAAAATGTTGTTGTTCTGACAATTGATAACTTCAGGGTGGGAAAACACAGCAAATTTCTGATCATCTCTGAACAGTTCTATCTGCACATGAGAAGCAGCAGCTTGTGGGATGCCACATAAATACGTATCAGCTAAAAGAAGAATTTGGATTCAGGTGTGGTTTGAAGAGAAGATTTGGTCCAACTTTTATTTTCTAATTATTTTACTTAATTGCTAGTTAATTCATGTTGATTTTCCACTAAGTCTTCTCCAGTGTAATACTGAGTAGATTTTTAAGCCAAGGAAACTTTTGTTTGCCAATGCTGTGAAGCAGACACTGTTTATCCTATGCACTTGAGCTGTGTCTGTGCAGGGAAGCATCACAACATCCTTCATTGCAAACCAACAGTGGCACACTCTTGTGTGAGCTGTGTCACCTTCCCACAAGCTGCAGCACACCAAAAGAAGTTATCTGGGTAGTTCAAGTATTTGTTAATGGACTAAACCCCTTTTTACACAGCTTATTGGTTTGGACAGCTGGCCCTTTTCAGGAAGTATATGTAAGTTGATATGACACATAGGATTGTTTGTAAACCCTTTCTGGGAAGGAAATTGGTGGTCTCAAGTCAAAGGCCAGTTTGAAGGGCTGCAGTAACAAAATCCACCGGACAAACAGCAGCACCCTGGCACCTGCAGGCAGAGGAGCTGCAAGCTGGCCAGAGGCCCCACTTCCCCGGTGAGCTGCTGCAGTGAGGCTGTCCTGGGAGGTGCACTTGCTGCATGGCAGCACTGCCATGCTGGGCTGTCTGTAGGAAAGGAAAGTGAAGCCCAAGATTCCTCCGGGAAGGTGCTGTGGCAGCTGTCCCATGAGGGATTGAGGGAGAGCCAGGTGAAGTAGCCCTGGGGTCAGCTTGGGTGCTCTGGGTAGCTGAAAGGGCTGGGAGATGCTCTGCCTTGCTCTCACAAAAATTTATAAGACAAACACCAGTTAGGAAGCAGAGAAACATCTCATGCCTGAAATATAGTGCTCCAGGGAAGTTTGAGTGTTTGCTTTTTCCATAAAACTGAACTAAGGTTCACCCAGGCATGGAACCATTTATTTAACTTCCTCCCTGCTAAATGTTGACTTTTAATTTTTTTTTTTTTTAACTTTTTCTGTCAGAAGCTTTGGAATGTTAGTCTATGACATTTGCATGGCACTCAGGCAAATATATAGTTTTCTAGTTCCCTTTTGTTCTAAAGCATGTGGGAGGAGTTTTTGGTGTTATTGTCCTCTAACAAGCTTTCTATGTAGTACTAATCCAAAAGGCTAGCTTGGAAAACTTCTGACTGAAAGCTAAAAACTGTAGAATGCTCTGTATAGCTGATAGGGAAGGTTTATAACAAAAATAATTCAATAGACATAATTCTTTTCATTGTGGCCATTGGAGGTTCAACAGTAATGCAGTCCTTATACAGTACTCTGTTACCAGTAACTAAAGTTTTATAAAGGGAACCTATGTAAAATTATGGCTCAGGCCTGTGACTACAGCTAAGCAGAAAAAGACTGTGGGAAAGAGACACAGCTGAATTAAGGGTAGAAAAACATGCTGCATGACCATCACGTGCTCACACTGTGGTGTGTGGTGGTTGGCTGAATTATGTTTGTTGTGCTTTAAAACTATGGAAACATATAACAGCTTAAATGCTTTAAAAGGCCGGGCTTTTGCAATAAAGGGCTCTCCTCTGCACTGACCTGGGGAGTCTGCATTGCTCTGCATCTCAGCAGTACTCCATCCTGTTCTTGGGCAACTTGCAGAAGAAATCATAGATATAAGGTCACAGTTGTCTGCACATCTCACTTAAAACAACCACAAATGATTCCCTAGCAATATGACTGGGAATTAAACAAGGTAATTAGTTCTCATCTCCATCTCTGCTGGAAGTTGCATGTTCTTAAGCACTTAGTTTATCCTCCTGTTTATCCTCCACTGCACACTGAGGGCTGTGTGGATGTTATCTTCGCCTGGCAGAAGGAGAACTGGATCTTGTGTCTTCCACAGAAACGTGTGCATAATCCCTCTTGTTTATGGGCTAGGTGTATGGAAGAGAAATTGCAGCCTGGTTCTGGATGCCTTAAGGGAAAAACCTGGGATTTGAACCTAATGCAGACATTCAGGAAAAAATGCATTTTAAGGATCTTGTTGCCAGGCAAAACGATTTGATTTAGAAACTGGAGCTTTAATGAGGTTTGCAACAAGATATTCAATGAACTAGCCTTCACAAAACGGGCAATAAACTTCTTGGACTGCTTAACTGTAACATATATCTTGTGAATTTATGGCTGCAACACTTGTTCTACCCTTTATTAACCTAGGGGTGAGTGAGGGGCTTTCAGTGGGTTCTGTGGCTGCTTTTTGCCAGATTGCAGAATAAAATTACTTTTGTTTCCCAAATGTTTGACTGTTTTCTTCTGTCAAAGAATCATCATTTAAGTTGTTCCAGCCATGAATGGAAATGTTGACAATAAAACAGTTTTGACTGAAAACTTTCCCTTAAAGTGAATCCTACATCCTTACCCATACATCCTCTAGTTTTTATTGACTAATGGGGGGTTAACTGGACCTAAATTCCCTAATGCAACCCGTATATGTCTAGGCTTTTTGAAAAAGTTGTTATTTGTAAACTAATACTTCAAGCTATATTTCTAAACTGCCACACACATGAGAACTTTCTTTTTCATTCTCTATGTTAATTGTGGGGTTAATCTCCTATGAGAAATATGACAGTAACTGTTGTACATGCTTGGTTTTTGTTTTCCTGCTAGTGGTATTGTAGTACCCTGCTTACATGTTAGAAGAAGAAATGCAAGGAAGCTGTGCTTGCTTTTTAACCTGTTGATTTGTCATGACTTGGATGTTTCTAGAAGGCCAAATGAACAAGCTGGACCTGCTTTAGGAGAAATACATTTTTAAGTTGACATTTCCTTTGTTTTCCTGCACTCCAAAGTAAAAAGTATGGCTTCCAAATTAGTTAATGGAAAGAATATACTTACATGTTTCTTATCTAAATGATTTGCTGAAGGAAGGGTTTCTTAAGGCATTGTAATCTCAAAACCACCCACAGAGAGAAGTAAAACCTTTATGAAAGAAAGCAGCTCATCAGTGCTGAATTAAAGGGAAGGGTCCTAAAAAGAAAAGGTAAAAGCTTACTGCAAAATGCCACTAGCTCATTTGCCTTCAGATGAAAATATCTTGCAAAATAAAGATGTTTTCCTTGCTTTTTGCTTTCTCAAATTACTTAAAAGATAAACAAAAGAAGCTAAATTAGCAAATCACACAAAAGTTAAATCAAGACATGGAGGACAAAGTTTCATCCCTTTTTTGTAGGCTGATTGATTTAGTTTCTGATGATTTGTATGAAAAAGAATTAGAAACATGACTTTCATTACTGCATTGTGCCTTTGATTTCTCTTCTCAACTGTTACTTGTATATTTGTTCAAGCTATCATGACTCTGAGTCATTTGTGATGTGTGGAGCAACATAGCTGAGCTGACTGGAAATAGTTCCTACGAGGTTCCCCCTAGACAAAATCAGAATATATGTCTCCTGATCACAGTGCTCTTTGTGTGGGATCAGCAGAAAACCTGCATTTAAGGGGACATGTTTTTTATACCACGTTGATTCCCACAGTGAGCCAGCTGAACAGACAGATCAGATTACTCATCGGGAAATATTAGTTTCTATTGGTTTGGCACTGTGGGACTTTCTGCTTAGCAAGGATCATGATTTCCCTCCTTCCCTCTTTTCACTGTATCATCATCTATCTTTCACTTCTTGTTCCTTTTCCCACTACAGCTTCTCCCAGTACAGTACTTGGCCTTTCTCTGCCAGTAGGATACTTGTCCTCTGCATGCTTCACTTGGAAAATTGTATCATGGCAAGCTAAGTGCTTTTGTCCTAATTTCTTTGATGCTCTGTCTTCTGGGTAAGGTGTGTCTCTTAATGAACTTGTTATTAACTAATTAATAAAACAATGGATTATTCATGCTTAATATAGAAAGGACACCAAATGTTATGATATCAAGCAAATTTTCAGTTGGAAAAAATTTTATAGCTGTAAACCCTCAGATTATTTCCTACAGCAGGTAGGAGGATGATGACTCATGTAGTAGCAGGTCTGTTTTTCCCTCTGACTGCAGAAAACCGAAGGAATCCTTCCTACCTGGTGTTTATCAATCCTTCCAAAGGCTGGCTGCTGGCAGTCAAGTTATGGTTGTTACTACCGGCAGTCCTGCCCTTGGACATGGTAACAGCAATCACAGAATGAGAAGATAGGGCATTTCAGATTCTAAACTTGTAAAGCAGCAAATTATTTAAAATTATGGTGGTAGTTAAAAACTACAGGGAGTGAGGCAAACTGGGAGCTACTGGAAAGGGAATGAAGGTTTCTAACTGCACCATGCGTAGGGTGTGAGAAATTTCCTTCTCTGCTCCATCCTTCTTCTTTTGGAGGTGATTTCTGCCATGAAGATGTTGATACCTAGTTTGGAAATACTGGAGATGAGGGAAAAAAGGTGCTCCTCTGGGTGCTCTGGAAATAGCAGAGGTCTGACATCTGCTGGTAAGAGAGAGTTCTGTATCAGCTTCTGGCTTTCTGCTGTGAACTTTTGCTGTTTTTAAAAAGATTTTGACCCTTTTGGTTGTTTAAACTCTGAATTTCATTTTGGTTTTGCAAATCCCACAGAAAAAATGGTAGGAGGTTTCTCACTTAGTAAAAGCTATGAATACCTGGTTGCTAAAGAAGTGGCATTCTCAGATGGGAGACCATTTCCTTGTAGAAAATAAGCCATATTTTTCCACCTAGAGCTGCCATCTTTCTGACTGAGAAGCATCTGGAGGCATTCTTCCTGACGTCCTCTCTGCCATGTTTGGGAGAAAGGGACCGTGCACCTCCTTGATAACTTCTTCATGAGAGCTACACTGAATGGGAATCTGCTTGGACACATCTGGCTCATCTACAGTGGAGGAAACTTCTGTCTCCCTCCTGCCTTCCACTTAAAGTTTGAGGGACAGTCATGCTCCAGGAAAATGAGAGTCATGTCCTTGTGGAGGTAGCCAAGCCCGCCCTTTTCACTGGGTAAGTGTGTGATCCTCACAATGACCTCTTAAAGCAGATGTGAGCATTAAACAGCAAGGGTTAGTGATGCATACTTTGCTCACGTAAGTGTTGCTATTAGAGATGGTCTAAAAGATTTTGTCATGTTTATTGGTGTCCCTATATGCAAAGGAATAGAAAACATCTGTTCCAAACAAGAAAATGTGGATACTGTGTTTGCTATGGGATTCCTTAGCACCAATGGGTCTAAATTCTGGAGCCAGACCCCTTTGTAATGTATCTTAAATTGCTGTCCCTTTGAATGATGACAGATACAAGTTTATTCTATAGTATTTTTATGATAGTATTGTTAGTGGCAAGTTCAGAGACTAATCATTTTCTTGCATATTTTTAACAATTTCCTGTTTTTTGGGACAAGTGCCTTATTACTGCATACATTAAAACATCAGAGAGCCTAGCATCTGAGAACCGATGTTTAATAGAAACAAAGCAAACACTGTGGTCATCTCTTCACTCTCTGAAATTTGGTGGCAGACAAATAGAGAGAAAAATTTAAATCATGATATATATTTTTCTGTATTTGGAAATATGGACTTCAACACATTACTGGATGTGTGAGTAATGACATGAAGTAGAATACAACCTGCCTGTCTAAAAGGAAAAGTTGACAATGAAAATAAGGTAAAAAAATAAGTCAGATTATTCTCTTTTCAGGATTGCTTTAACAAGATTACGTTTTCAAAATAAATGCATGATCATTCACTCCTTTGCTTAAGAAAATAAAACTAGTTCTGCAATGTTTACCTGTGATTTTATCTTTTGGCTTGTAGAGCAAAACAATTATCTTAAAATGATTAAACTTAAAAAGTCATAAGCTGAATATGTTGAAATCAGTGGATCCAGTGGATCTGGATTTTAGTTGTGTACCAATTTCTTTAATTTGACCCTTTTTTATTGCTCCTTTCCCTTCATTCTACTTTAAATATACATATAGGAGTAGAAGGAGAAATAGGAGGAAGTATTAGGAGATACAGTATAGCTACCAGATGTTTTCATATGCTCTACCTTCCTTCTGAATAAGTATTTCTGTTCAGATGCCTCATATAAAAAATAACATTGGGTTATGATACTTCTGACTTTGCATCCAAACAATAACATACAAATATTTATGTCTTTCAGATCATAATATACTGTCTCTAATAAGAGAGAAGGACAGCTGACTGCATTTGAAAACCCAGTGTTTGTGGTGGTGTTCACAAAAAAGTACATCTTGACTTCTCACAGCAATTTAAAACCAGCTGATTGTCTGTATACAGAGAGGGAAACAGAAATACAGGAAGACTTAAAGACTTGTCAGAGGGATTTCTATCCACAGCAGGTCTGGAAATAAATAACTTCCTGACTGAGAACTCTGTTACAACCAAAATTTATAACTTCTCCCATTTTTGAATGCAGATGTTTCTGAACTGATATGCCAAAATCATTGTCAGAGAACACTGCAGTACATAGTTCAGGGTTGGTGGTGAAGGCCATGTCCTTTCAAAAAAAGATTCACCAAATGAAAGTACTTTGAAAGAATTTTGACTTCTAATGAAGTATTTCAGAATGCATCTGAGCAGTTCTTTTTATATATTTCTCACAAAATAATGTAATTTCTCTCCTGTCTCCCCCACCCCCAAACAATAACTTTGCAGTCCAATGGGAGCAGTGTACCACATTTAAGCATACATATATCAAATTTAGCTATTCATTAGTAAAATAAATGCAGGGACTATCTCTCATGGTAGGATGTGCTGTCTGCTTAGTGTTTTTTCTGATGGCTGGGCTTTTTCTTTTATTGTTTCTGTTTCCTCAACTTTTATTCTCCATAATCACAAGAAGAGCTGTTCTGTTTTCTCAGCTGAGAAGCAGACTTACTTGTCTCAGCTGCAGAACAGCAAGCTGGGGGTGGGATGTTTCTTGCAGACTCACCATGGTCACTGCATTGAATGTGATTTCCTGTCGGCTGATCTCCTCCCCAGGCATGGGAATCTCTCTGGGTTGGCTGCAAAGACAGAATGCTGATGAGTGGCAGAGGTCTGACTGCTGGGTCAGTGGTGAGGAACAACAGCCCTTCACAGCCAGCCCCGTGGCACCAGCAGTCACCAGTAGGAGGGGGGTCCATTTTTGGAAGACACCTGCAGCGGCAGGAAGACCATCTCTTTGGAAAACCTTTATACAGAAAGTTTTCCACAAAAGGCAGAAAGACAAAGAGAATTGCTGATCCTTTCCCAGGTACTGACTGGCAAGACACAAAATGCATCCCAGCATTCTTTATCTCCCTTTCCACATCTTTGCCTGCAGATCTGAGTGTATGCCTGTGCCTCTGGGATGAGATGAAGCACTAGAGCACCTTCACCTGACTCCTGTACATGCAGCCAGTGCAACGTGAGTGGCTGGAAATCCAGAGTTGCTTGTAGCATGGCAAGAGCAAAACAGAAAAATAGGATATAAGGCAGAAGTGGCAGGCCATTGGAAGACAAGAAAATCACCCCTCAGGACCTGGTTTTGCAAATGGACTGTGAGATGCCCAAAAATGGGTGGGCTGTCTGTCTGGGTGCCTAGTTTTTGTGCTTTTCATACAGCTAGTAGTGCTTATAAAGAGCAAGCAAAATAAGACTTACTTCTTACTAATTTTTTAAACTTGAATATTGGAGATTTTTATCATTAGTATTCTTCTCTAAGTACTCAAAAGAAATTAGTTAAATATTAGACAGAAACATGTTTATTTTCACTTTTGTCAGTACATGTGCATCTCTGCTCTCCTGTGCTCTCTTGCTCTCTCTCTTATGTGTCTACATCATCCCAGACAGTTCTTGTGCTCACAGCTTTCTTTAACAGGACTGTTTTATTCTTCGTAAAATTGAGACTTATAAAAGAAATAAATCTTGCTATTGTTCTCTTGGGGTGCAGCTGTGCTAAACTGTAATCATGGGAGTTGAAACAGGTTTCCTCTCACAATAACACTTATATTCGTTTCCTGAC
Source organism: Rhipidura dahli (assembly GCA_013399225.1). NCBI lineage: Eukaryota > Metazoa > Chordata > Aves > Passeriformes > Rhipiduridae > Rhipidura > Rhipidura dahli. The sequence continues at coordinate 672,229 of VXAC01006427.1, read as the reverse complement.
ACTCTTTCTTAATAACATGAGTGTCTTCAGCTGACCAAGGGGAACAAGAGCCCTCTGCTCAGCACTTCTGAAGCTAAAATAACACTTGTGCAGCACAGAATAGTTACTCTTACATTACAGTATTTAAATTTTTTTTGCATTGGATAAAGATCCACTAGATCTCTAATATCTGAATTAATACTTCCATTTCCCCCTGTTCCTTCTCTGTATGAAGTTTCTTGTAATACTGCACATTTTTGTGTGACAACTAATTAATCCAGGCCTTACCACTTACCTTACCTGTTCTCTTTGTCTTTTTCCTCGAGGATGAGCACATAAAACTAGATTAAAACATCTGAGAAAGATGCAAAATAGACCTTGTTGAGTCTCATGAGGATGGAAAAACTTCCAGCATATTGAGGCAATTCCTCTGACTTCTGCAAGTAAGAGTGAAATGGGTATCTTTGTGTTTCAGATTTTCCACGTGTAAAAATTGCTGGAGTAGTAGAATGGTGTTAACTGGATCTCCTCTCTGTGTCCAGACCTTAAGATAAAATATCTGGCTAGATAATAGCCTGATTTTTATCAGTGGTACGTACACAAATGCAATATTCTCACTTTGGAGGGCAGATCCTAGAGATTGACACCTTAGCGGCTGACAAAAAAAAATGTCTTTTCCTCTTTTTCTTTTCCTGACATGAATAAATTATGTTTACAGGGCAGCCAAGATATTACAAATGTTGTTGAAAACAAGAAGGAGTGAATTCTTCTCACTTTTGTTTAAAAAGATGTTGCTATGGAAAGCAGTATCTGCTTTAGATAAGTGTGAAAACCTGTACAGGAAACTTATATTTTTTTTTCTGTGTCAATATTTTTAACCAATAAATCATCTTTCTTTGTATATGAGAAGGACTTCCAAGCCCTTCAGGAAAACCTGCTTAAGTATATATAAACACAAAACTGCCTCATGTTGTGTTTGCATCTTCCATGTCTGCCCTGCAGCTGACACATCCCTCTGTATCTTTTAATGAAGACGAAAAGCACTGCAAGGCTTTATTGTTATAACCTTTCCTTTAACACAGGGGAGAGCCTGGATCCGGTACTAGAAAAGAAAACACGAGACAATGTGGTTTTTTGTTTTTTTTTCATTTTTCCAGGGGGAACAGGGTCATGAAAATGACAATCTGCAGGATGCAATGCCTGGGTAAACTGCTGGTGTGGAAGGAGCTGCCAATAGGAAGAACACCTATAAAGGGCTCTGCATTGTATCATCCTCACTGTGTCTCTCTCATTATACACAAAGAGCACTTTTTGCAGAGTGCATGCCACTTTGCTGCATGAAATTCTTAAGGACAACATAACAGATCCAGTCAGAGAGTGGGAAGACTGTTCCACTGATGTCTGTGGCAATATTTGCCTGCTATAGAGTATTCACAAGAGTTGTTATTTAAGCATAGCATTACATGGATTTCAGAGCCCGACTTCAGGAGACTTGGATGTCACACTCCTTCACACACGAAATTTATCCCACTCAAAACCAATAGTTCAACAGTGTTTTGAAGGGCTATGACATACTGGAGAAAAATGCCTGGCACTGGAGATCATATGGCCTGGTGTCAGAAATAAAGACAGCTCTCTTGTCAGGGTTCAAAAAAGATTGATGTTTATTGAAGCCCCAACAAGAAATTCCGGGATCCCAACGAAAAAGAACAAAAGAAGGTTTGGCTCGTTAAAAGGGGTAAGGAAAAAGAAAGGAAGGCCCGGTGTGATTAGGTGCCTCAGTCTGCCAATGGCAGACTGGAGGAGTTCCTAACCAGGCGCGGGGAATAAGCTTGGTATGGCTTAATTCCCCTTTAGATATATCCAGGAGGCCACCGCCTGATTAGTGCCTGCAAGAGTAGCTAACCTACCCTGCGGCTGTGGAGAACCCACTGCTCTATACGCACCCTGAGGCGGTTAGTGGCAAGTGAGCCCCCGCCCTCCGGGGAGGCTCTAATTTATAGGCGAATTTGAGAGGTTGGGTCTGCTGGTGTACCCTCCCTTCGGCCCCGATGTTATTGGGTATACTAATTAATGGGGACATCCCTCCCGCCAATGGTATGCTGTCGCCTGGGTGTGGAATTTGGCTCATTTACATTGGCGGGAAGGAGCCTCATTAGTATGCCAAGGGTGATACATCCAGCTTACAGACTCAACCGTCGACTTCCAAATATGGTGTGGATGGTCTTGATGTGCCTTTAATATTGGCTTTGGGGGCTGGGCACTCCTGGTTATACCTGTGGTTAATGCAAACAGAAAATATTTATTTCTCATCAATAAAATATTTAAACATCCCAAAAACTTCTCTTAACCCTTCATTTAAGTTCCCCAACGTAACTGTAAACATGAAAATTTCTTAAAACCCAGAAAGAGTCTTTAAAGTGGGTAGGAACCTTTATCTAGTGTAAATTTGAAAAGTCTTTAAAGTTTGTAAAAGTCCTTAAACTGGTGAAGAGTAGAAAGTCTTTAAATCGAGAACCTTTAGGAAACTTAACCTGAGAGGCGTTTTTGGAATAAACAAGTCCATTTTGTGTTCGGCAATCAGTCCAGTCCCTGATGCAGGAATTTTATAAATCTTCTTCAGTTATTTATAACAACTCCCTCCTCTTCTTTTATGTGCGGAGAAGAAGAGATGCACGACGCACAGTTCTTTTAAAATTCCTGCGTTAGGTGCCTAATTCGGTGAACCTTGCTGGACGGGAGAGTTGACCGCTCTTTGATGATGCGCTGCTTTGGATGTCTCCAACCTGTTGAAGAAGGACATACATCCAAGAACTGACTCACATCATGGAGTGCAACGACAAACTCGGAATCTATCATTTTCTAAAATTCCTGCATTGGCAGTGGTTTGATTTGCTAAACTTGTTCCTGTTACAGGAACGTAGATAACTCCTCATCAATGGTTGGTGGTGGTTTGAAATCTTTTAGTACCCGATGCGCCACCCTGGATGCTTCTTTGCGTCGTCCTTGATCCACCACTACCTGCATAACTTGAGCTGCTGCAGCTGGGGAGGAAGGTTGATTTCGGTACTGCTGCTGGAGCTGTTGTATTTCAGGCATTTGCGTAACGACCGAGGTGATCAATCTCACAAAACATGGAATTAAACAAGGGAGGAAGATGAGGCCTAACAATGAAAGGCCAATTATCATTAAGGCCTTCTTCCACCACTGGCCGGCAAAGAATTTGTCCCACCAGTTTGAGTCTGTGATCCCATGCCAAGTTTGCGCAGGTACATGCGCCAATTTCCGAATTTCAGACGTAATTTGTGAGATTGCCTGGCCGTTATCGTCAATATGCAAGCAGCAGTCCGTATTGTTGAACTTGCCACATACTCCTCCTTCCTCGGCCAAAAGATAATCCAAGGCCAGCCGATTTTGATATACGGCTGACCTAGTTTGCGTTTGTTGGGTGGACAGAAGCTCTAATGCCTGGGCGGTTTTGTTAGTGATGACTTCAATTAGGGCTTGTAATCTGATGATATGGTTAAGCATGTAAATGGGGGTTCTATACCCCCAACTTCCGTCCTGGGCCCAGGTAGCTGGTCCATATACTTGGAGGATTCTCTCGGGCGGCCACTCCTCATTTTTCCAACGCTGGGTCCCTCCGATGGCATGGCGTTTGGACCGGCTTAGTTCATCATAGAGTGGCATGCCCAAGTGATCTTCCGCTGGGTTGGCCAGGAGGAAGAAGTTGGGTTGTATAGCCCCCAACGTGCAACTGCCCTGCTACCGCCCAGGCAACCTTGAGTATGCCTTCTGTCCACATATCCAAAAGAGGGAAGATGGTGCACTCCAGAACTCTCCTTTGGTGTTGTCGAGGTCCCTCCAGTATTTGGCCAAGGAAGGCTGTGAGGAGTATGGATTTCCCTCCTCCCAACATTGGTAGAGCAGCTCCTCTTGGATATAGATGCACTTTTTGTTTGGCAGGTTAGTGGTTGACCAATAGACGTCGGGCGCATTCGGGATCCACCATCATTTGTTTCCGTTGGTAACTAAATATCTTTTACAAGTGGTCTCTCCCACGGCTTGATGATACTTCGGTCCCTTCCGCCACAGACATTCCTCCCCTATTACTGCATTGCTCAATAGCCAAATTTCTTTATCTGACCGGGTGGTGGACGTCTCGTTCAGCTTTAACATCTCGAGGGGTCCAATACTGACCCCTCGCCAAGGCCAATGTTCAGATGTTAAAGTCCCACCGCAAACCCAGCAATTTGATAAATTTAGTTGTGCGCTGATCCTTTCTGCCAGATCTACGAATAGATTTTTGTCCGAATCCAATGGGTCAGCGCTCTCTTGATTTTGTTTTTCTTGGAATAACTACCTCTTGGATCAAATCGACATCCAACACTTTCCTTTCTCGTAAATCATTCACATTTTGGATGAATTTGAAATTGAAACAAAGCCAATCTTCTCCGGAGGGGCACTCTCCTTTCCTTGTTTGGATGTCCTTGCCATAATTACGGCCGATCCAATAGGTATGTCCTTTTTCAGAGCACTTTCCTAACTCTGTAATATTATAACAGGCAGGGTTTATGTAGGAATGTGCTCTGAAAAAGTGTTTGATGTTGAATGAGCCTCCTACCGTCTCATATGCGGTTTTATAACATTTGTTGCACCGCGGAGGGGCAGCTTTGGCCCCCTTTCCCCCCTTTCTCACCGGTAGTCCCACCACTTGCCACATGAGCATCATCATAGCAAACCAGAAGAACAGCCTCCGCTGCCCTCCTGATCTGCCGCCAGACAGGCAAGAGCGAGGTGGCTGTTCTAGGACTCTTTTCTCGGTGGATGTCCCGCGTGCAGGTGTTATTTTTGGCCCAGAGGCTCGTTCAAGACCAAACTTGGCCTTGGTTACTGTACTTGTTGTGCCCATTATGATTTTCCTTAGGAGCTCTACAGTTCTAAGGGAGGTTGTCCAGGTGTTTGTTGGTGTTGAAGGGATCTAAAGAAAAAATAAAAGATGGGAGAATTAGTTCTGGTGGTTCTTATACACTTTCTAATAATTTGTTTTTGCTTCAATAACCTCTCATTGACCTATTAACTTAAAGAACCGTTCTAACAACTTTTAACATAACAAATAAACTTTATACAGATTATGGATAGCCTTTGGATTTTGGAGATCTCACGTCGGTTATAGGTTATCTCTCACTCCATCGCCTTCTCTTCTTCTGGAGGGGTGACTGGTCCTTTTATCCTCCTGGCATGGACCCAACCATGCTCCATCGTCCGGATTGCTGTTTCAGTGGTTAATAGCGCCTGAAAAGGACCTTCCCAGGATGGAGTTAATGATTTTGGTTTCAACGCCTTAATCAGCACCCAATCCCCAGGGCGTATGTTATGTATAGGGACATCTAATGGAGGCGTTTGTGTTAATAGCCCCTTTTGTCTTAATTCTTTGATGTTCTTATTTATCAATGATACATAATTTCCTACTTTCAGGTTCCCATGTTCTTTGGCGTCTATTTCGGTCTGCGTGGCTAAGTAAGGCAAGCCATACAGCATTTCATAAGGAGAGATACCCAAATTGGCTCGGGGCTGCGTTCTAATGCTTAGGAGGGCGAGTGGAAGGCACCTTACCCACGTCCACTTGGTCTCTAATATCAATTTGGTTAGGGCCTTTTTGATGGTTTGGTTCATGCGTTCCACTCTCCCAGAACTCTCTGGGTGCCAAGGGGTATGAAATTTCCATTCTGTTCCCAATTGTAACATTAAAGATTGTACTACTTTTGATGTAAAATGAGTTCCTCTATCGGAATCAATCCGATGAGGAATTCCATAACGGGGAATTATTTGTTCCATGATGATCTTACTCACTGTTTGGGCGGTGGCATTTGTGGTTGGAAAGGCCTCAACCCAGTGAGTAAGATGATCAACTAGCACCAATAGGTGCTTCCACCGTTGTACAGGGGGCATATCGGTAAAATCAATTTGAATACTTCGGAATGGACGGGTGGCCAAGTCCATTCCTCCCCCTGTTACATTTTTCATAATTTTCTGATTTACTTTTTGGCATACAATACAATCTCGGATTATTTGGTTGGCCACCTCATATATCCCTTGACAATAGAAAGTTCTAGAAAAGTGGTCCACCAGGGCTTGAGAGCCCCAATGGTGGTTGCGATGGATTAGATTGAGAATTTCTCTAGCCAATTGTTTATTTAAGATTTGTCTCTTGTCCGGAAGGTGCCACCTACCTTCCGGATCTTCGATGCCCCCAAGCAAAAGCATCTTCTCCTTCTCTTTCTCATTAAATTTAGGTGTGGGTAAGGGTAAGTTGTTTCCACTCACCTCTCCTTCCCGAGTGTTTGGTGTATTTGATGTCAATTTCTCCTCTTTATTTGCATCGGCAGGCGTGATGACTTTTGTTGTTCCTGTGGTATCTTTCCCCGTTCCCTTCTCTTCTGGGCCTCTGTCTTTCTCGTCTGGATTTGGTGTTTTCGGCGTTAACGCCTTCGCTGCGGATCGGGTGACCACCTTGAGCACATCCTCCACTTCTTTTTCTTCTGGCAACTCAGTAGCCTCTTTGGCAGCTAGATCGGCTAAATTATTCCCTTTAGCCTCTCTGGAATTGCCTTTTTGATGTCCAGGTACATGTATCACCGAGATTCCTGTGGGGAGCTTAAGGGACTCTAAAATTTTTAATATTAATTCTTTATGTATTAAATTTTTCCCTTTTGAATTTAGGAATCCTTTTTCTCCCCAGATCTTCCCGTAGGTATGGACCACCCCGTACGCATACCGAGAATCGGTGTAAATATTGCTTGTCCGACCTTCCAACAGCTGAAGTGCCTGGTTTAAAGCGTAAAGTTCGCAAATCTGGGCAGACCATTGTGGGGGCAATTTTTCTTTTTCTATTACTTTTAGTTCTTTTCCCCCCACAATGGCGTACCCAGACCGCCGCTTACCTTCAACCACGCGTGACGAGCCATCGATAAAAAGGTCTTCTCCTCCAGCTATTGGAATGTCGGAGAGGTCCTCTCGGATGCGTGTTTGCAAGTCAATCACCTGAAGGCAATGATGTTCAAGCTTGCCTTCGGGGGGGTCCATACAGGAAGATCGCTGGATTTTGGGTAGTACACGACCTAATCTTTAAATTCTCTCTTTCCATCAGGATGGACTCATATTTTAGCATGCGGGCATCCGTTAACCACTCTGCAGCCCGCATACTCAGAACTGTTTGTATGCAGTGGGGAGTGTGGAGTGTAAGTCGCCCCCCAAACACCAGCTTCTGGCTCTCGGTTACCAGCTCGGCTGCTGCAGCAACTGCCTGCAAACATATTGGCCATCCCCGGGACACAGGATCCAAAAGTTTGGATAGGAAGGCTACCGGCTTACGGACCCCTCCCCAGCTCTGTGTCAAGACACCATATGCTATTCCATCCTCCACGTTTGAAAAGAGGTCAAAAGGCTTTTCTAGAGAAGGCAAGCTCAATACAGGTGCCCGCATAAGTTTTTCTTTCAGCTCTTTTAATTTTTGGTCGTCTTGTCCTGTCCAATTTACGGGCTCCGCCTCAACTAGCTTGTCATATAAAAATTCTGCGGATTGGGTGTATCGATCTAGCCAGAGGCGACAGTAGCCAATTAGCCCCAGCAATTTCCGAATTTCTTTCTTTGTTTTGGGAGGAGGCAAGCCAATTATTCCACTAACTCTTTTGGGACTTAGTTTCTTTGTCCCATGCCCAATTATATGGCCGAGGTATTTTACCTCCTCTTTAACGAATTGCAATTTCGGTTTCGACACACGCAGTCCGCTCTTCCCTAGAAAGTTTAACAGGTTAATAGTGGCTTCACGCACTGCGGATTCCTGCCCCCCGGATATCAGCAGGTCATCAACGTATTGCGTGACCACTATCCCTTCAGGTGGATGGAAAGCAGTTAGTAAGTTTTCTAGTGCCCTGCCAAAGAGCAAGGGAGCCTCTGTGAAACCTTGAGGTAGTCAGGTCCACCGTAGCTGGGTTTTCTTACCTGTGTCCGGATCCTCCCAGGTGAAAGCAAAAAGGTTTCGACTGGAAGGATCCAGCGGGCATGACCAAAAGGCATCCTTCAGATCAATGACAGAGTACCACGCATGCTCGGGTGGAACTTTACTAAGCAGCGTGTATGGATTCGGAACCAATGGAAATCCTGTCTCTACTCTGTCATTGATCCGGCGAAGGTCCTGCACCAGCCGGTAAGAACCGTCTGGTTTCCCGACCGCCAGAATCGGTGTGTTAAAAGGCGACTTACAAGGCTCCAGGATGTTATCCTTGATCAGCTCCTCCACTATTGGTTTCAGGCCCACGAGTCGTTTCTTGTTTATCGGATATTGTGGTATCCGGATCGGCGTTGTACCTGGAACGAGGTTGATCGTTATTGGTGGTATGTTAAGTTGGCCGCGGTTGCCTGGGCGTGCCCAGACCACCGGGTTAATTTTGTTTTCGTCCTCTATAGTTAAAGTAAATAATTTGGTTGTCATTTTTCCCCCCCGGGGGATTACTCCCACCCTGAGGGGTACTTGGAAGTCACGGCCGAGCAAATTAGTTCCTGCCTGGGGAACATAAAGAATGTCCCTTGTGTGTCTTATCCCATTGCCCTGGATAGAAAATTGGGGAATAACCAGTACTGAAAAGGTCTCTCCTTTCGCCCCTGAGATCTCCATAGTTTGATGGTTAGTTAGTTTGACCCCTGGTGGAATTTCTGAGAGGCACGTGCGTTCTGCCCCAGTATCCACCAGAAAGGTGGTAGGCCATCCTTGGGGACCCACTTTAAGGGTTATCAGGGGCTCTTTAAGATGTTTCGGGGTCCCCACAGGATAGAGCCCCTGACCCCATCATTGTGATTGGGGAGGAGACGATGGCCCTGTCTCCTCCCCTTTTTAAATAGCCTCATCTCTCTGTTTTCTTAGGCAGTACCATGTGCCGTGTCCACTGCGCTGACAGTAAGTACAATAATGATCAGCTTTATTCAATGGCCTTTGAGATTTTGGGTCCGAATTATCCGAATTAGTTTGTTTTTGGATTGTAGAGTCTGATTGCTTTGGTGTTTCTCGGTTGGGCCCCCTATTTTCCATTTCTACACTCTTCATAATTTTAGCTTTAGTTTTCCAATTTTCTTCATCACGGCGTGCGTACACTTTCTGGGCCTCTTCTAAAAGTTCATTCAATTCCCTCTCTGGCCATCTATCAAGCTTTTCTAGCTTTTTGCGGATATCTGGCCACGAGTAGAGAACAAAGTGAACCTTTAGCATTGTCTGGCCACTCTCTCCGTCAAGGTCCAACTGGGTATATTGCTGGACTGCGGTTTTAAGTCTTTCCAACCAATCAATAGGGGACTCTTCCTTCCCCTGCACGTTCCCAAACGCCTTTTTGATGTTGTTAATCCGGGGAACGGCTTCACGAATCCCTTTGACTATCAATTTTCTATAGTCTTCCATGGATCTCCTGTCCTCTGCGTCATTCGGATCCCAATTTGGGTTTTCCAATGGCAATTTGCGCTCACCGGGAGGCCCTTGATTGTCATTATTCTCGCGCTCCCAAATTTTGATTGCAGCCGTTCTAATTAATCTCTGCTCCTCCAAGGAGAATAAGGCTCGGAGGATTGACTGCATCTCGGGCCACGTGAAAATGTTAGGCCCGAGAAACTGATCGAATTGATTAGAAAGACCAATAGGATCCGCAAGCATGCTTTTCATTTCTTTTTTATATTCCCGGACCTCAGAGGAAGATAAGGGTGCCACTACATAACCGATTCCTCCGCAGGCCCCTCCCATGGGCACTTCCCTCCAAGGGAAGACCTTTGGTTTGCCCTGAGAGGGGGTGCTTCCGCACCCGGGACAATTTGCACAGGCCGAATCTGAAACCAATCTCAATTTACCCTTTCTCCTCGAGGGTTCGCCATCACCTCGAGCAGAAAGGGCTGTTTCTTTTGTGCTCTTTCGACGCAGAAGGATAGGAGACCGGGATCGGGATCTTGATGAATGGATAACATGAATAATTTCTTTATCTGAATGGTTGGAATCCTCGGAACCCTCCCCCGAAGAGGAAGCCTCCGAGTCGCTCAAGTCCGCAATATTGACGTAGGGAGTGGGCAGAACGCTTAGGGGGTCCCAGTGTCTGTCTCGAAATTTGACTCTCTTTTCTTTATTTTCTAATTCACTTTTCGCTTTCGGTTTTTCTTCCAATTTATTCTCCTTGGGAGGTTCACTTTTTACTGGTAATATTTGTTTTGGTTGGACCAATTCATTTGGTTTATCCTCCTCAGGTGTTTTATTCTCATCAGGAGTTTTATCCTTTACTGCCAAAATTTGTTCAGGTTTTATGGTTTTTAATATATCTTCATTCCAATATTTGAGCCAAATTTTCGCGTATTCCAACTGCTCCTTCTTTGCAGGCCCTTTATAATTCAGGTACATACATAGGGCCTTGCATAACCATAACTCTCTACTTCCATACTTGGGCCATGTGACCCCATCTTGTCTTAATTTCTTTCTTGGCCATTCAATCAGACAATACTGTATCATTTGGGCCGGGTCTTTTGTTTTAGTTAATTCGTGTTTCTCCCAATTAGTTAACATTTCCCCAAGCGGGCTCTCGGGGTTAACTCTGGCCTTACGTAGGGAAGTAGAGTGTTTGCTAAGGAGCTGGCCCATTTTCCTAACCACTCGAGACAGACAACTGGATCACCAAAGCCTTACTGCCTTTATGCAAGTGGACACAACAACAATAGTCTGCTACTTTCCTTGATGTTATTATCCCTTTGTATTAAAAGGTAAAATAAAAAATATAACGCTCTTAGACTAAATAAAAGTAAGTGAAAACCAATGATGGGAACTAAATCAAAATGGCCGGCCCAAAATGGCCGACCGTGGGAAAATTGATTGATTAACGATATGTAAATTAAGGATAATTAACTAGATTAATTAGCCACAATATAAAGTAATTATGGGAACAAAATTAAAATGGCTGACCAAGATGGCCGGCCGTGGGAAAATAATTATGCAAGTGAACTCAATTGATTAACTCTTAAATAAAATAACTACTAACTTTAATCTTAAATATACAAAATAAAATCAAAGTTCAAATTTTAAATATATATACCAAATAAAATCAAAATCCGAATTTCAATAACCTAAGATGGCCGCTGCCTTTAACCTTAAAATATATACCAAATAAAATCAAAATCCGAATTTCAATAACCTAAGATGGCCGCTGCCTTTAACCTTAAAATATATACCAAATAAAATCAAAATCCGAATTTCAATAACCTAAGATGGCCGCTGCCTTTAACCTTAAAATATATACCAAATAAAATCAAAATCCGAATTTCAATAACCTAAGATGGCCGCTGGCCTTTAACTTTAAAATATATATTTAATAAAATCAAAGTCCCAATTTCCAACAACTCAAGATGGCTGCGGACCTTTAACTTCAAAATGTATACGAAATAAAATCAAAGTTCAAATCTCAAACAACTTAAAATGGCTGACACTCGACACAACACAAAATGGCCGCTGCAGAGAATCAAACACCAGACACCTCACAAATTTAATATGAAATAAATCAAAGTTCACAAACGACAAATCTAAAATGGCTGACAACGAAAATTTAAAGCAGGACTTCCACAAACTTAATAGCAAATAAAATCAAAGTTCACGAATACCAAAACCAAAATGGCCGAAACTGAAAACTTGACGCAAGTCCTCTCACAAACTTAATAGCAAATAAGATCAAAGTTCACAAATACCAAATCCAAAATGGCTGACAACGAAAATTTAAAGGAGGGCTTCCACAAACTTAATAGCAAATAAGATCAAAGTTCACAAATACCAAATCCAAAATGGCTGACAACGAAAATTTAAAGGAGGGCTTCCACAAACTTAATAGCAAATAAGATCAAAGTTCACAAATACCAAATCCAAAATGGCTGACAACGAAAATTTAAAGGAGGGCTTCCACAAACTTAATAGCAAATAAAGTCAAAGTTCACGAATACCAAAATCAAAATGGCTGAAACTGAAAACTTGACACAAGACCTCTCACAAACTTAATAGCAAATAAAATCAAAGTCCACAAACAGAAAATCCAAAATGGCCGAAACTGAAAACTTGAAGCAAGAACCTAACCCAAACTTAATAGCAAATAAAATCAAAGTCCACAAACAGAAAATCCAAAATGGCCGAAACTGAAAACTTGAAGCAAGAACCTAACCCAAACTTAATAGCAAATAAAATCAAAGTCCACAAACAGAAAATCCAAAATGGCCGAAACTGAAAACTTGAAGCAAGAACCTAACCCAAACTTAATAGCAAATAAAATCAAAGTCCACAAACAGAAAATCCAAAATGGCCGAAACTGAAAACTTGAAGCAAGAACCTAACCCAAACTTAATAGCAAATAAAATCAAAGTCCACAAACAGAAAATCCAAAATGGCCGAAACTGAAAACTTGAAGCAAGAACCTAACCCAAACTTAATAGCAAATAAAATCAAAGTCCACAAACAGAAAATCCAAAATGGCCGAAACTGAAAACTTGAAGCAAGAACCTAACCCAAACTTAATAGCAAATAAAATCAAAGTCCACAAACAGAAAATCCAAAATGGCCGAAACTGAAAACTTGAAGCAAGAACCTAACCCAAACTTAATAGCAAATAAAATCAAAGTCCACAAACAGAAAATCCAAAATGGCCGAAACTGAAAACTTGAAGCAAGAACCTAACCCAAACTTAATAGCAAATAAAATCAAAGTCCACAAACAGAAAATCCAAAATGGCCGAAACTGAAAACTTGAAGCAAGAACCTAACCCAAACTTAATAGCAAATAAAATCAAAGTCCACAAACAGAAAATCCAAAATGGCCGAAACTGAAAACTTGAAGCAAGAACCTAACCCAAACTTAATAGCAAATAAAATCAAAGTCCACAAACAGAAAATCCAAAATGGCCGAAACTGAAAACTTGAAGCAAGAACCTAACCCAAACTACCGACTTAAAGGGGTTAAAAGGGGTTTTAAATAATAGATAGCTTAAGAAGGAAGTTTAGGAGGTTGGTGTTTCCCCCACCCTCCTTTAGGCCTGGACAGCAAGCCTAGTTGTTTTAAGGAGTTTCCCCCTTTTTGGGCACAACCTAGCCCTCCCGGTTTAGGAGGAAAGTGCACTTTTTCACTCCTTTAGGCCCGGGGTTGGCCTACCCTTTCGGGCTAGAGAGTTTAAGGAGTAAAAGAGAGAGAGAAAGGCTTAAAGAAAAGATAGCGGAATTTAACAAAGGTCTAGGAGGTCTGGGCGTCCCCTTCCCCCTGTAGGCCTGTAGAGCAGGCCTGGCCTGATTTAGAAGATTTACCTTCTTTAGGCTCGGGTCGTGCCTAGAATTTTGAGGGGAATAACTAAAATCAACTCCCTCACTTTCGGTCGTCTGTATCCACAACAGGGTCCCTTACCCCTTAAAACTCGGGACCCCCGGTGCAGACTCCCCGCTCCGTGCAACTCACTCACTCACTTACTCGCTCACTCACTCCTCTCACACTCACCCGGAGCCACCCGCTAGAGGAGAGTTGTGAAACAAAGAGGTTTAAGACAGGCAGGAAAAAAGAAGTGAAGGACCCTAACTAATAGTCCCCTAAGGGGGTTCTGGCCTCACCACAACTCCTTGATGTCCCACGTAGTCCCGGCACCCTCTCACAGGTGTTCGTTCTGACGTAGTCCACCGGGTATTAAAAAAATCGGGAAAAATAAAAATTTCCGAAAAATCGCAAAATTGGGCAAATTTGGGTGAAAAAACGGGGATCCCGGACGAGTCCCCAAGAACTGTCAGAAATAAAGACAGCTCTCTTGTCAGGGTTCAAAAAAGATTGATGTTTATTGAAGCCCCAACAAGAAATTCCGGGATCCCAACGAAAAAGAACAAAAGAAGGTTTGGCTCGTTAAAAGGGGTAAGGAAAAAGAAAGGAAGGCCCGGTGTGATTAGGTGCCTCAGTCTGCCAATGGCAGACTGGAGGAGTTCCTAACCAGGCGCGGGGAATAAGCTTGGTATGGCTTAATTCCCCTTTAGATATATCCAGGAGGCCACCGCCTGATTAGTGCCTGCAAGAGTAGCTAACCTACCCTGCGGCTGTGGAGAACCCACTGCTCTATACGCACCCTGAGGTGGTTAGTGGCAAGTGAGCCCCCGCCCTCCGGGGAGGCTCTAATTTATAGACGAATTTGAGAGGTTGGGTCTGCTGGTGTACCCTCCCTTCGGCCCCGATGTTATTGGGTATACTAATTAATGGGGACATCCCTCCCGCCAATGGTATGCTGTCGCCTGGGTGTGGAATTTGGCTCATTTACATTGGCGGGAAGGAGCCTCATTAGTATGCCAAGGGTGATACATCCAGCTTACAGACTCAACCGTCGACTTCCAAATATGGTGTGGATGGTCTTGGTGTGCCTTTAATATTGGCTTTGGGGGCTGGGCACTCCTGGTTATACCTGTGGTTAATGCAAACAGAAAATATTTATTTCTCATCAATAAAATATTTAAACATCCCAAAAACTTCTCTTAACCCTTCATTTAAGTTCCCCAACGTAACTGTAAACATGAAAATTTCTTAAAACCCAGAAAGAGTCTTTAAAGTGGGTAGGAACCTTTATCTAGTGTAAATTTGAAAAGTCTTTAAAGTTTGTAAAAGTCCTTAAACTGGTGAAGAGTAGAAAGTCTTTAAATCGAGAACCTTTAGGAAACTTAACCTGAGAGGCGTTTTTGGAATAAACAAGTCCATTTTGTGTTTGGCAATCAGTCCAGTCCCTGATGCAGGAATTTTATAAATCTTCTTCAGTTATTTATAACACCTGGCTTCAACTCTTTGTAAAGCTGTAGCTTACTATGAGGTTTTGGGAAAGACATCTAATGTACATTTAATGTGTGTCAAGTTCTTTAGCATGAATAATTGTTTTTAACATCTGTGAACTTCTGTGAGATCTACAGTGAAAAAGCACTAGGGAAGCTTGATCTATAACCCTATTCAGAGCCCTCCCACCAGTCGTCCACATGTTTCTGGCATGACTCACTTCTAGCTTTGTCCTTCTTCCACCAGCCTTAAGCAAAACTGTGTGCATGGGTTTTGCCTGAAGCGGAATTGTCTGTGAAAGGCTGAGGAGAAAAAAGTATAGCTACCCTGTGTTGAAATGTGAAATGAGAGGAAGGAGGAAGAGCCCTAAAAAACCAAAAATGAGTGAATGAGTCCTGAGGTTTTTATGTAAACGTCTGGTAGTACCAAAGCCACATGAGGCCAAAGGCTGAATTTCTGATCGTAAGAAAGGACTTAATGAGTATCATAAGCACTACTGATAGTTTCAATGAAAGATTCCTGGGATTTAGCAAAAATGAACATTTGAAAGCCATCATTTTAGTAGTTCCAACCATAGCAATGTTTTCAATAATGATTTGCCAACTTTCCAGCAGGAATTCATATGCTCTGTTCTTGTCTGGATGGCTGATTAGTCTCCTTATTAAAAATACAGAAAGTTAAAACTCCTGTCCATGGCTCCAAAAAAACCTCTTGCTACTATTTTAACTTTGTCCCTGACCTTTACCACAACACAAGTACAAGGTCACTTACATTACAATTCTTCAAATAAGGGTAAGGAGGTGTTTGTGGGTTTACAGGAAGGTTTGAATCTTGTTATTCAAGTACTTGTTAATTACTGGTTTCTTAATGATAAAGAGTTCACTCTCTACCTATGATATACAAAGGAAATGTTTCATTTTAGCATAAAGATGATGTAACACTTTCTCTTCCTTCAAACCACAGAAAAACAGTTTATCTGATTTGGACTTAAAGTGGAAACAAAAAATTTGTCTAAAAGCCAAAACCTGCCCCCGGATGCAAGCACAATCCCCTAAGTAATTTGGAGACCAATCCGTGTACCTAAAAATGGAATATAACCCCCAGTTTGGGTTAAAATTCAGCGTTGCTATGCCACAAATTAAGATATTATCATAGATTAAATCAGTGATGATCTCCTTCCTCAGCACTAATTTAAACAACTGAAACTACCCCCACCCCCTGCACCCTAAATTTATATGGAAAACTGTGTATTCTGAGCAGTACAGTAGACTTGGACCTTGTAAATCAAATTTGAAAGAAGGTATTTCTTATGCTAGTTATAGCATATTTAATAGGAAATACTTCTATGGTTAGAGAAGTAGAGAGAAAGTTATCACATTAGTGCTAATACAAACAGATTGCCTGAAAAGTCTATAAATGGTGTCTTAGTGGTTTTTACTCCTCCTTACTTTGAGCCGATCTATCCAGAATTATACCTGCCACCAGCTTTTTTGATGATTATCCATTTTGTGCCAGGGCATTTTCCAAATGAAGAATAAATAAGACAAAACAAAATATTAAAAGGTACCTTTCCTTTTGCTGCTTATGCTGAAAAAACTTGGGCAACAGTTAAATATTTCTGGAGAACTGGAAATTCTGAAGTAAAAATGCAGAATCTAATGTTGTTTCCCTCTTAAAACATTTTCTTCCTTCTACAGCTTTTCTATGACTGCAAAATAGAGCTCCAAGGATATAAAATATTCACTGTCTGCTTTATTTTTTTTTTACATATATACACTGGCAACTTAGTTGAAATGTATAAAATGTATAGTGCCAGGAGAAAGGTTCATCTTTTGATATTTTTCGTTTAGCTGTGTAACAATACAGTTAAAAACACTCATGAGATATATATGCTAACAAGTGGTAGCATATGGATAATCTGATATAAGAGTAAGAAAGCAGCTTCACTGATTGAATTTGTCCATGGATTTATACTGGTTTAACAAAGGGAGAAAGTTTCTTAAGTATTGAATGCATATGGGAGGCATGTTTATTTGATACAGTGTGGTCAGTGTGGCTGTCTTGGAAACAGTTTGGACAGAATTACAGTGTTTTTTAGCAAATGGTGTCAGAAGGCCATGTTTCGAGCCAGAATGCATCTTTCATGGGGAAAATTCTGGAACTGAGAACTTCACCTTTGCTAGTGTGCTTCTCCAGTGGATTTCCTACCTCCCAAGTACTTACAGGGTATTATTTTGTCATCTATTGCATTTGTTTCATATTCAACAGATTAGGATCAAGCTGATAAACAGAAATTTAAAAAATCAAAACCAACCCAAAATCCCAAAAAACCAAAGCCCCAAAAAACCAACACACAAATGTTCTTTCAACACTAGTTTTCAGGAGTTCTGTTACCCTTAGCAAAAAGCCACTTCACAGCCAAAGTTTCTCTCCGTTTGCAATAATGCTGCCAATCATACTATTTATGGGGATTATGGGCATATAAACTGATTAAATGATTGGCATTTAACATGTCACTTGTGTTCTTTGCAGCTGTTTAGTGGTATATACACAGACAAAAAGATACAGACACAGATACACACTTAGATATTATTGACAGCTGGAGAGGGGCTGTCCACAGCAAATTAATCCCACTCTAGATAAATGAATGCAATCCTTAAATTTATATCAGTTTTTCTTCCCACTACACAAAAACAGACATTGAAGGATGTTTATTTGTCTATTGACTGCTTTTGCTGAGGCTAAACATGGAACACAAGAAGGTGATTGGGAGGAGTCAGCATGGATTCACTAAAGAAAAAGTATGCTAGAACAACCTGATTGTCTTGTATAATGAAACAACAACCAGTATGGCTGAAGAGATAGCAGTGGATATTATTTACCGTGACTTCAGCAATGCCTTAGATGCTGTCTCTCATAACATCCTCATAGGCAAACTCAGCACGTGTGAGTTAAATGACTGGACAATGAGATGGATTGAGAATCAGCTGAACAGCAGATCCCAGAGGATTGTAAGGAGGGGCACAGGATCTGGTTGGAGGCCTGTCTCTAGTGACGTCCCTCAAGGGGCAGTACTGGGCCCAGTATTGTTTAACTTGTTCAGCAGTTATTTGGACGAAGGGGCAGATGCCCCCTCAGCAGGTCACTGATGACACAAAGCTGGGAGCAGTGGCCAATAGCCCAGAGTGCAGCCATTCAGAAGAGCCTTGACAGAGTGGAGAGATGGACAGAGACCTGTCTGAAATTCATTACAGGCAAAAGCAGAGTCGTGAACTGGGGAGGAATAACCCAAAGAACCAACACAGGCTAGGGGCTGATCTGCTGGGAAGCAGCTCTGAGGAGAAGGACCTGGGGGTCCTGGTGGACAAGCTGTCCATGAGCCAGCAGTGTGCCCTGGGGGCCAAGAAGGCCAGTGGTGTCCTGGGGTGCATTAGGGAGAGCATTGCCAGCAGGTCAGGGGACGTGATCCTGCCCCTCTACTGTGCCCTGGTGAGGCACATCTGGAGTGCTGTGTCCAGTTCTGAGCTCCTCATTGCAAGAGAGACATGGAGCTTCTGGAGACATTCCAGTGGAAAAAGACAATTAAGGGACTGGAGCACCTCTCTTATGAGGAAAAGCTGAGGGAGCTGGGCCTGTTCAGCCTTGAGAAGAGATGACTGAGAGGGGACCTTACCAATGTCTGTGTATCTGAAGGGAGGGTGTCAAAAGGATGGAGCCAGGCTCTTCTTCTCTCCTCTGAGCAATAGGCCAAGAGGCAATGGGCAGAAACTGATGCACAGGAAATTCCACCTGAATATGAGGAAGAACTTTACTATATGAGTGATAGAGCACTGGAACAGATTGTCCAGAGAGTTTGGAGAGTCTCCTTCACTGGAGAAATTCAAAAATTGTCTGGACACAATTCTGTGCCATGTCTTGCATGACCTGTTGGACCAGATGACCCACTCTGGTCCCTTCCCTTCCCCTACATATTCTGTAATTATGTGAAACCCAAAGTCTCATTCTTTTGAAAAAGCTTTGCTATTTGTGAATAATTTAATGCAAATCCCTATTTGAATTAGAAAGGAGAGATTGCAGCCAAAACTATTACTAAAAGCTACCACCTGGACTATGATGCAAATCTAGCCTCATGTTACCTGCAACCCAAATAGGCAACTGTGTGAAGGATGCAAGCTTAGAAAGAAAAAGTAACTTTTCCACTGATGCTGGGAGCAAAGCCCTAACCCCCAGACTTTCAACAGAGCAATTGTATTCCTGCTGACTGCTACCTGGCCAAAAACCACCTTGATTTTCTGCCAAGTTTAAAGCTAGAATGGATACGTCTGAGATAGCACACAGTCTGTATGTTTTAAAGCAGTACAACTTAGTATGTGCCATCTCATATTAGTAATGCATATGTTTCCTTGCACAGTGTTGGAATAGTGATTCTCAAGCCCTACTTCATTAGGCAGGCACTGAACCCTCCATTCTCCTGCTGACCAGCTGTTGAGGAGCAACTGAAGTGAGTCAAATACCATTAAGCAGACAAACACTATAAATCCTCGTGTGTGACAACACGATTACATGCATAATCTTGTATTGAAGTGACTTGTTTGTGGATTCCAGACACTGCCATGACTGCAAACCCTTGTGCTCTTCTTGTTCTTTATTTTAGGTAGCCATCACTTGTCCACCAGACAAGGAGAGGACTCTTTGTGCTAGGCAATGTACAAATTTCCTATAAGCTTACTTAAGAAGCTTAAAAAACATTTCTAAAATTTGTGTATACTCTGACTTCTCACTGGTACAGGTTTCCCAGAAAAGTGGTGGCATCTTCTTCCTTGGAGATCTTCAAAATCTCTCTGGATATGGACCTGGAAACCTGCTGTAGAGCAGTCTTACTGTTGGACCTCCAGACATTCCTTCCATCCTTAACCATTCTGTGATTCTGTAAAATTTTCTGAGAAAAGAAATTAGATTTGTCCTTCCTAAGAAGCATATGATACATAGAATTAAGACAGACAGGAAGGCAAGGCAGCAAAAAGGTGAAGGAAGTGATTTCATTTCTTTTGTGTTTACAGAACAGAAACATAATTATTCATTTAGGGTGGCTATACAACACCCAAGCAATTCTAAGATATGAACTTGGATTTCTTGAAATGTTACAATTACAGAAATCAGTCTGATTCTGTTTTCCCGAGCTGGAGATTTTGTTTTCTGTCAAAGCAGAAGTTTTACTATCCAACTTCCATTTTGGTTTCTTACCCAAATTCATCTCTGCCTATGTGTGTTGGTTTTGCAGGGCCTGGTTTTGGTAGTGGGGAACCACAGAGGTGGCTTCTGTGAGAAAGTGCTGCAGGCTTCCACCATGTCCAGCAGAGCCAATCCCTGATGGCTCTGAAGATGGACATGCTGCTGGCCAAGGCTGGGCCAAGGAGAGAGGTTGGCAACACCTCTGTGATGACATATTTAAGAAGAAAATCAAAACAAAGCGCACACAGTTTTTTCTTCTAGTCAGAGAAGAGGAGGAGGTGAGAACATGTGAGGGAAACAGCACGGTGACACCAAGGTCAGAGGAGAAGGAGGGGCAGGAGGTGCTCCAGGTGCCAGAGCTGAGATTCCTCTACAGGCTGTGGTGGGGACCATGGTGAAGCAGCTGTGTCCCTGCAGCCCCTGGGGATCCACGGGGGATGCAGAGATCCACCCGCAGCCCTGGGGATCCACGGGGGATGCAGAGNACCCACAGCACAGCAGTTTTGGGAGAACTGTTTGTCCTTGGGGGGAATTCACATTGCAGCAGTTTTGGGAGGACTGCTGCTCCTGAGATTGGAACCACGCTGGAGAAGTTCACAGAGAACTGTGTCCTGTGCAGGGACCCCAGGGTGCAGCAGGGGAAGGACTCCTCTCCCTGTGCAGCAGAAGAAAACCTTGGGTGACAAACTGACCAAACCCCCCTGCCCTGTCCTGTGTGCTGCCAGTGGGAAGGAGGGAGGGACTGGGGGGTGGAAGGTGTTTTAAGGGCTTATTTTACTTCTCATTATCATCCTCTGATTCTGTTAGCAAGAAATTCACTTTGTACCTGTGCCTCGAGCCTGTTTTGCCCCTGGAGTGTTTTCTCCCAGCCCTTAACTCAACTCATGAACCCTTTGTTAATTTTTCCCTCTCCTCTGCCCAGCTGTGGCAAGGGAGGGTGAGCAAGTGGCTTTTGTGGGTACCTGGCATTGGGTCAGTGTCAAACCACAACATTATGTGACCAAGAAAACATTTGACCTTACAGGATGCTGGACTTTTAACCAGCCACTGAAACTGAAACTGAATTCAGCAGTGGTGTGAACGTTCATGAATGGGGAAAAGCCCTTAACTGTCTCTTCACTGAGCCATACTCAATGATTAAAACCAAATAACTTATTAATAATTAAAATCAAATAACTTTAAGATCTTCATTTTTCAGTCCCTCTGCTGCAATTCTTTTTGCTGAATTTGAACATTAAATGAGTGATTCATATGAAGTAGTAATTTCTTTTACAGGAGGTGAAGAATAACAAGGAGACCAACTGTAGCTGATGGAATTAGAACTGGAATCTGGAAAACACGAAATGTGGTGTTTGTATAAACCTGATGGGAACAGATCCTTTAATCAGAAGTAGAGCATGAAGAATTCTGTTGGAAGCAGACAGAAGGAAGCTCTGCTTAAAACTATGTTTGAATGCTCCTGGAAATTTTTCCCTGAAGCAGATTGAAAAGGAAGAGGAGAGAATGACAAGTGATTCCATATGACTTGTTTTTGGAAATTACTTTTTTTCCCAAGATCATCTCTGATGAAATCAATTTCCCTTAATGGACCTGACCCAAATACTGTTCTATATTAAGGAGCCAGGTGTTCTGCTTTGTCTGTTTTGAATAAATGGCAGAGTGTATCTAAAAGACAATTTTTCATTTCTACTATGTCATATTTATTTTGCCTGTTTCTGTTTTAAATTGATGACTTGGCTAATCTAGAATAAAAAGCCCTATGCTAAGCACTCTCAGCTCTTGTTTGCTTTAATTAGAATTTTAACGTGATGTTATCTTCCAAGTAAAAGTTGATGTTTTTAACATTTGAAATATAGCCATGAACAAGAAAAGGACAGACTCTTCTTGGCCAAAGAAGCTAGTCAGGATTTTTTAAATGATTTTACACTATGAAGTGCAGTTTCTAAGAAATAACATTGCATCAGGAAGTCTTCCATTTGTCTCAAATAAGACATGTTAATATTTCACATAAGGTCAGCCCAAGTGGCTTTGAAATATTTTGTTTTGTTCAAATAACCCCAAATATTTCTGCCCTGTTAAGTAAATTAGGATGGATTTCCCTACTGTGGAAAGCTGCTGCTAGGGAGTATTGCTCTGTCCAGCTCTCATGATGTCCTTCCCCAGCCAACAGCCTACTGCTGTCTGACTGCCGACTTCATGGGAGATGCAATCTGGCCCATAAGGACCTTTGGGATAACCTAATAGGCTACAATTCATGTGGTCAATCATACAGCAGGTCTACCTCATGAGTAAGTGTCTAAATAAGAACAGGATGAAGTAAATATTTTTGGCTTTAGCAGGACCTCTGTACTTCTACAGCAACATGTGCACTGACACGGGCTTGCTTCCACTTTTGCAAGGTATTTCTGAAAGACAGTTGGAAGATGTCCATGGACGTCTGTGAACAAAGAAAACAAGTGTCTTACCATCCCTGCATCTAAACACCAATTGTATTTTTCAGTGGTTCAGACAAGGAGTAAATATTTGCTGTGATGGGTTGACATCTGTTTCTCCATGGTCTTCACCCAGGGTAGCCTCTTTTCCACCACCTGGACCACCCCCTCCCTCTCCTTCTGTGCTGACCTTGGTGTCTGCAGAGCTGTTGCTGTCATATATTTCTCACTCTCCTCTCTCAAAACCAGTATGAGTTGTTTTTTACCCTTTCTTTCATATATTTTTCCAGAGGCACTACCAGCTGGACTGATGGACTGCTTACCTCTGGCTAGCAGGGGTGCCATTTTAGCACTGGCTGGAACCATCCATGCTGGGCATGGGACAGTCCCTGACCTCTCCTCATGGAAATCGCCCCTGAATTCCCTGCTGTCAACTCTTGGCAACACTTTAACATAGCTTATTTGGTAGAGAGGCTCTTCCTTTTTTTTGCGTTGGCTGTAGTGGTGAAGACCCATAATCAAGATCAAAATCCCTTGACTGCACATGAGAATTTCTCTTTAGACCCAAAGGATGCTTGTCTCCTACCCCTCAGGTCATACTTTCTTTGCTCCCCGTGTGACAGTGCTGGAGCTCTTGCTGGGACTCCCTGGTTCTCCATGTCATGACCTGTGTTGTGTGCCCAAGCCCTACAGTTGTGATTAGCACCGTGCATTGTTTGTCCCCAGTGGCAGCAGTGACAAGGTGCATGAGCTGTGTGTTGAGTGGCATGCACGGATTAGATGGCATGGTTTTGAGATACTATAAGTGTGAAGGACTTCAGTGAGTGCTAAGCTTTTTGAGGTAGAGAAGACAGATTCAGGTACAGTGTGAGAAAAGGTATTTCCCAGGGCCTTGCAACAGTTTAACAAAGAGCTCTCACATCTTGAAATAAGGGTGCTTTCTACTGCTCTTGTGGTTCACGCTTTTTAAAAAACTATTCAGTCCTGGTTTCTGGGCAAGTTTTGTGTAAGAAAGAGAAGAGCTCATTCAGTGGGATGACATGGATAAGCTCACTTCTACCTGCCCACAGCACTAGAAGTCTGACAGTACTGCACTGGGCTGCAGAGCTGGCTTTGGGCAACTGAAAGGGAGACTTCCTTGTGAGAGCAAACCTATTAGGGAATGACTACATCAGTGAGCAAGGGAAAAGCCATAAATATAATCCATCTGGATTTCTGCATGGCCTTTGACATGTTTTTCCACAACACCCTCCTCCCTAAATTGAGGAGATACAGATTTGATGGGTAGCCTATTTAATGGATGAGGAATTTGTTGGATGGTTGCATCCAGAGGTCAGCGGCTCAGTGAATGGAGATCAGTGATAAGTGGAGGCTCTTAGGGGTTTGTACTGGGAATAGTGTTGTTTAATGTCTTCATCAATGACACAGACAAAGGGATCAAGAGCAATCTCAGCAAATTTGCAGACAACACCAAGCTGAGTGGTGCAGTTGACATTCCTGGGGACAGGATACCATCCAGAGGGACCTGGACAAGCTAAAGAAGTTAGCCCATGGGAATCTCTTGAGATTTATCAAGGCCAAGTGTAAGGTGTTGTACCTGGGTTGGGGCAACCCCCGACACAAATACAGACTGGAAGAAGAACTCACTGAGAACAGCTCTGCAAAAAGGACAGGGGCGTGCTGATGAGTGAAAAGCTGGACATGACGTGACGACGTGCACCTTCAGCCCAGAAAGTCCATTGTATCAAAGAGAAGTGGCCAGAGGGTTGAGTTACTCTGCCTCTCTGATCCACTGTGGTGAGACCCATCTGGAATGCTTGTCCAGCTCTGGGGTCCTCAGCACAGGAAAGACATTGACCTGTTAGAGCAGGTCCAAAGCAGAGCCACCAAGAGGCTGGAGAACCTCTCCTATGAAGACAGACTGAGAGAGCTCAGGTTATCCTGATGCCTTAGGTTTTAACTTTTATATTTTTTCAAAATCCTGTACTGCTTAGTGTGTAACTCTGAGGTTTCTTGTAGCCTGTTAATTTCTGCTCTCTCATGCTGAGTAGACATAACAAAACCTCTCTATGCCTGCTCTTCAAGGACCATCCTAGGCCCAAAAAGTGTAAACTAAAAGCTTCTGAAAGGGGGCCAAGCTGAGGGGAATTACATCATTAAACTGAAGCTTTAATTGGAGAATTAACTGTGGCTATGCAAATGAACCAAACCTATAAAGGTGTAAAGAACTCGTGACCTGTGGTCCATCTTGGGGTCCATTTTGGCAGCAGCCTCTGGCTCCCCAGGGTGTACCTTGGAGGCCTTTCAAATAAATATCCACCTTTATTCCCTTACCCCTGTCTGGTCTCTGTTTTTAGATGGCCTCTTAAGGCATCAGTCCAGCCAGGGGAAGAGACAGCTCCAGGGAGACCTCCTTGCAGCCTGTCAGTAACTGAAAGGGACCTACAAGAAATACAGGGACAAAACTTTTAGCAGAATCTGTTGAGATAGGATGAGGGGTGACAGCTGGAAAATGGGAGAGGGTCAATTTAGATATAGAATTTTTTGCAATCAGGATGATAAAACACTGGTACAAGTTGTCCAGAGAGCTAGTAGGTACCCCATCCCTGGAAACATTCAAGGTCAGGTTGGTCAGACCACTAGGTCTAGCTGAAAATGTCCCTGCTAACTGTGTTGGACTTGCTGATCTCTGGAGGTCCATTCCAACACAAACTATTCTATGATTCTATGATTTATATGTCTATGATTTATCTGTCTACATGTACATGCAGACAATGCACTGGTAAAATCAAGGATGTATTAAATTAGGTTATTTTCAGGTAATGTGCTTTCTTGATATTACATCATAGTAAATCAAAGGGCCTAGATTTGTTGAGATCATATCCATGGATGCCAGCATGCATAAAAAGGATTGGGAGTGGCTGGATTATATTGCTAAATCCTAGTTAAATTTCTAAAAGATGGCTGGGCATCAACACTCTTAATAAGGAAAACACTGAGAAGTGAGAGGTGATTTTTTACCTTGACTAACTCAGTTGGTATCTCTGGTGAATTTAGGACATGCAATTTACTTTATTGTGTTTATCACTCCCTTGATTTCCCATCTGTTTATGTTTCTTTTTTAACACTTACTTCAGTCATTGTTTGTGCTATGCTGGAGACTGAACTTCAGAACAGAAAAATTATTTGTAAGGAACGGTCAAGTGTTATATTTGTAAAAAAGTGTATTTAATAATTCCCAATATTTGCCAGTTCACAGCTGTTCACTTGCACATACTGTCTTAGAAGCTAGTTGCCATGAATTAGCTACCACAAAGCAGAAATTCACTTTGCAATGCTATTATACAAAACTGTAGGTTACCATTTATTAAGAGAAAATAAATTCAAGTCTATGTGAGTGAAACCCATCTCAGTAGCCTTTGGACCCCTGTAACAGAAACACAAGACACACAGAGAGCTTTGGTGTCTCCATTACCAGAAGTCAAATAATGACCATTTAGTGAGATTCTATCATGTTACAGGAAAACACCCCATGGTAACTTGAACCCCCACAGTCATTAAAACAAAATTCCTTGAAATATTAGTCCATTTTTATTGTTTATGTGTTGACTTAACTCAGATTAGAAGGTCATACTGTCCAGATTGCTTTTCAGTTCTGTCTTAGTGAAAGATATATAGTTTAATTTTCTCACTAATATTTTCGGTTGATGGAATAGCAGCAGGCTGTCCAACCGTCTCCTTAGCACTGCCTCTATGTTATACTGATTTCCTGGTCATTTCCTGGTGAACATTTACTATGTCACTTAACTCTCTTGTCTTTTCAGTTTCTCAGGCATAGTCTTTTTCAAAAGGAGGATGGTCATAACTTTTTTGGCTAAATAGTGAGTGATAGTGGATCTTTCCCATCCCCCAATTACAACAGTGATACCAGGAATGTTAGGCTGTGTTCAGGGACTGCCACTTCAGCTGTAAATACCTTCTGCAAGTCAGGCAGTTCAAAGACCACTGGGATAAAGAAAAAGAGCTTGGATTTCTAATGCATTGTAGTGAAAAACCTTTGTTTTGTTTTTTTTTTTTTGGTTTTTTTTTTTTTTTGTTATTTTTCTGAGGCATTTCTTTTTGGTTTTTTTNATAGGATGAGGGGTGACAGCTGGAAAATGGGAGAGGGTCAATTTAGATATAGAATTTTTTGCAATCAGGATGATAAAACACTGGTACAAGTTGTCCAGAGAGCTAGTAGGTACCCCATCCCTGGAAACATTCAAGGTCAGGTTGGTCAGACCACTAGGTCTAGCTGAAAATGTCCCTGCTAACTGTGTTGGACTTGCTGATCTCTGGAGGTCCATTCCAACACAAACTATTCTATGATTCTATGATTTATATGTCTATGATTTATCTGTCTACATGTACATGCAGACAATGCACTGGTAAAATCAAGGATGTATTAAATTAGGTTATTTTCAGGTAATGTGCTTTCTTGATATTACATCATAGTAAATCAAAGGGCCTAGATTTGTTGAGATCATATCCATGGATGCCAGCATGCATAAAAAGGATTGGGAGTGGCTGGATTATATTGCTAAATCCTAGTTAAATTTCTAAAAGATGGCTGGGCATCAACACTCTTAATAAGGAAAACACTGAGAAGTGAGAGGTGATTTTTTACCTTGACTAACTCAGTTGGTATCTCTGGTGAATTTAGGACATGCAATTTACTTTATTGTGTTTATCACTCCCTTGATTTCCCATCTGTTTATGTTTCTTTTTTAACACTTACTTCAGTCATTGTTTGTGCTATGCTGGAGACTGAACTTCAGAACAGAAAAATTATTTGTAAGGAACGGTCAAGTGTTATATTTGTAAAAAAGTGTATTTAATAATTCCCAATATTTGCCAGTTCACAGCTGTTCACTTGCACATACTGTCTTAGAAGCTAGTTGCCATGAATTAGCTACCACAAAGCAGAAATTCACTTTGCAATGCTATTATACAAAACTGTAGGTTACCATTTATTAAGAGAAAATAAATTCAAGTCTATGTGAGTGAAACCCATCTCAGTAGCCTTTGGACCCCTGTAACAGAAACACAAGACACACAGAGAGCTTTGGTGTCTCCATTACCAGAAGTCAAATAATGACCATTTAGTGAGATTCTATCATGTTACAGGAAAACACCCCATGGTAACTTGAACCCCCACAGTCATTAAAACAAAATTCCTTGAAATATTAGTCCATTTTTATTGTTTATGTGTTGACTTAACTCAGATTAGAAGGTCATACTGTCCAGATTGCTTTTCAGTTCTGTCTTAGTGAAAGATATATAGTTTAATTTTCTCACTAATATTTTCGGTTGATGGAATAGCAGCAGGCTGTCCAACCGTCTCCTTAGCACTGCCTCTATGTTATACTGATTTCCTGGTCATTTCCTGGTGAACATTTACTATGTCACTTAACTCTCTTGTCTTTTCAGTTTCTCAGGCATAGTCTTTTTCAAAAGGAGGATGGTCATAACTTTTTTGGCTAAATAGTGAGTGATAGTGGATCTTTCCCATCCCCCAATTACAACAGTGATACCAGGAATGTTAGGCTGTGTTCAGGGACTGCCACTTCAGCTGTAAATACCTTCTGCAAGTCAGGCAGTTCAAAGACCACTGGGATAAAGAAAAAGAGCTTGGATTTCTAATGCATTGTAGTGAAAAACCTTTGGTNCGCAGCGCCTCCGCTCGCCATTAGAGGGCGCTCCGCCACCGCCGGTGCCGGGCCGCGGCCGCTCGGCGTCCCGGGNTTTTTTTTTTTTTTGGTATGTATCTGAGGCATTTCTGTAGTGCTTCTTTCTGCTATGTAGAATATGTATGTCACAGACAAACTGCATGTATTAATATCACAGAAGCAGGCCTTTTAGTTATACACAGCCATAAAACACAGGCATGGTTGCAGAGACTTAATTTCTGATATAAATAACACACACTAGAGAGTTTGGCTAAAGACATGTTAATTTCTCAACAATAACCATTCCCTTGAAGATATGGCCACTGCAGAAAATGTAAGGTAAAAAACCTGTCCTATGCCTTGTAATTTACCCGAATATAACAAAGCCTTTTCCTTTTTTTGATCTTCTGTATGCAGTATTTTTCTTCAGGGCTTGTTAGGTTCTTTGGACAGATATCAGTTTTACTGGCACTTACTACTCCATCTGCAGACCAGTGTTTTGTGGGGCTACCTGCAGTGACCACACAGAATAGGGTTACTAGGTCTCGTGTGTGAAAAATTGCATTGCATATTTCAAGGTATCTCTTCTCCTGTATGCTTCTTCGATGGCAAAAGATGAGTTTAAAAAAGAACAGCTGA
Organism: Rhipidura dahli; assembly: GCA_013399225.1. Lineage (NCBI taxonomy): Eukaryota > Metazoa > Chordata > Aves > Passeriformes > Rhipiduridae > Rhipidura > Rhipidura dahli. The sequence goes on along the minus strand of VXAC01006427.1, from coordinate 643,400 downwards.
AAAATGAAAGAATAAAATATCTTTTCTCACCTAGAAAAACGTTTGCAAGAAAGAAGAGATTTATTTCTAGGCTGAAATGACGTTCACACCATGTTTGCTTGGAAACATCTTGCTCTTTCAATGGCATGCTTTGGTTGGTAAACAACCATTAAAATTCTGAGCAGATCTGCATAGCTTGCAGGAAAACCTCTCAAAACAGCTGCAGCCTCCTTTCAGCAGATGGGAATTAATAATAGCCTTTGTTCTCCTGGCTCTTCCATTTTTACCCGCAAAATGGGGTGAAAGTTGCTTTTCCTAGACCACTGGTGCCCACAGGAGTGTGACCACTCCTGTAGTGGGAGCTGTAGATTGTGGATGAGCACGGGAGGTTGTGAGTGGCACCAACCTCTCTTTCCCCCCCCTCCCCCTTGCTGGCCCCTGCAGGCAACAGAGCAGAATCCAGCTGATACAGTGAGATACAGATCTGGTCTCACACCTCACCTCCTCTCCTCTCTTCTCTCTTCTCAGTGCAGGCGAACCTATTGAGAATGTTTCTGGTGCCTGCTGTGTCTCTAGGAGGTGTGTGTTTGGGACTGAGGGTACAGCTTGATGAATAGCAGAAGTGCCACAACAGGCTTGGAGATTTCCAGCAAAGGATGATGGTGCATCACCAGTGTAGATGGAAGGCTCATCTATGCTGGCAGAGAGAAGCTGACAAGTAGTGAGAGACATTCCTGCGCCCCGGGAATGAAGTCAGCCCCTGGCATCTGTAGGTGCCTGCATTGATGAGGGGTGTGGGCCTGTGCCAGGTTGAGTGTAACTTAGCTTCTCTGTATTGACCAAGAATGTATTATTTTGACCACCAGAGTTACGAATTTCTGCTAAAACGTCTGGCCGGGCCCTTTACCCTAGGCTTGTTAATTCTGCACTGGAACTTTTTTCTTTTATTGTGGAGGAATTGCCAGGTATGTTTCTTGCTTCCCAAAAATCCTTTTTACATAAGGCCTAGACGCTGAGCTGGGACAAAGTCTCTAACACCTGGAGTCTTCTCCATCCATCCCTTGCTGCCTGCATTCCACCACACACCCTCGTGCCCCGGACATTCGTCCTTACACTTCCCATGGGTTGAGACCCGAGCGCCGTAGAAACCGCCAGCCCCTCAGAGATGCCTCCAGGCAGCGCTGCCCCTCGAGACCGCACTGCATAGAAGACAAGAGAGAAGAATGTGAGATGCAGAGACACAATGTTCTTGGCTCCCCGAGGAAATGAGAACCTGCCAAAAATCCCTGGGAGATCACAGCATGCTGTAAAATCCTCCCGTTCGGTGGCACTTTCCCACCCTCCCTCCGTGTACGAGAGGATAAACAAGCACGGCTCNCTCCCGCCGCTCCCGCCGCTCCCGGGCCAGCCCCTGCCCGCAGGAGCGATGCCACCTGCGCCCTGTCGGGTAACCGGCTCAGCAGAGTTCGCTGTTACGATTTGTTAGGTGCGTTAATTGTTGCTAATTTGCCTGTGTTTGGTTTCCGCTTAGGAACCTGAAAGTGGTGCTTCAGTATTGTGATTCCCCCTTTTATCTGTTTTAATACAGAACAAACACATCTTTATTGCTGACTAGGAGAATCTGCAGAACACATCCGTGAACGAAAATCTTTCTGTAGTGTAAGCTGCAGTGGTCTGCTGAATTTCTTTCACACTGACATTTGATTCAGGAAGGAGAACATATTTCTCAATCCTTTTTAATTTCAGTAATTTCCTTGCGTTGTTTGGAATTGTTTAGGCCTTCTAATTTTTTATGTACATGTTGATGATGTGTGTCTCAAAATCTTTTTACTCCAACTATTGTCAGATATCCAACCGCACAAGGATGTGCGGTTCTGACTCAGATGGCAGTGTTAGAAGTGTTGCAGAGAAACAAGAAGAGATTTTCTGCATAGTGAAATCTCAAAGAGACTGAATTTTCTTTTCTTGTTCTCTTTGCCTACTGCTGTGCTGATAGTATGCTGTTCTTCATACCAAAAAACCCTGGCTATGGGATGTAAGAATTATTGCCGCATGTATCTGCTCTTTTTTTCCTTTCATAGTGAGATGAAAGCAGGAAGGCTACTTTTGCTGTTTGATGGCAAGTGTATTGAACTATCAATTTGAGGACAATGGGAAACATTCTGATGTGGCAGCATGACATCTCTTAACATCTAGCAAAATTAGGTGTATTCTGGACTAGCTAGGGATGTATCCTGTACTATACTTAGAAGGGAGCCACCTCCACTTTCCGTTACTAGCATTTGATGTTTTGCAGTCAGCTAAGGAAAATCTGCAGTGTTAGACTTGCAATGTTTTGGGAATGCAAACCTAGTGCGCAGGTAAAACTGGTTTTGCCTACTGTCTTATGGGCAGCAAGGCATCAAGTTCCCCAAACAAGTAAGCCCCAGTTATCTTCCAAACGCCAAAGTCTCCAAGAGATCGGCAGGGGGGCAGCAAGCAATTCAGACTGATCACCATCAACAACCATGTACTACTGCTGCTGCTCTTTTCTGATGACTCACTTAATAGCATTGTTTGGTTCCATTTTATAGAGAGAACAAACGTTGCCTCAGTGAAAGGAAAAAGGAAACAGAAGCAAACTGATAATGACTGTTCTTTCTAAAGGAAGAAAAAGTCAAGATATCTGTCAAGGATGAGTCTTCTTTGGGTACATTGGTTGAGATGCAATCAGTTAGTGCATCTGAAGTGCACTCAAGATAAATTTAATATAAGTTCATATTAGCCCTCAATTTTTTCCTTAATTTGTAAACATGTAGTCAGAGTTCAAACACATCATATAGCTACCTGAGTCATAAAATAGGCAGAAGTGAAGAAAAAAAAACCTAAAATCTTTGCAAATTCTATCACAAATTCACATCATTGTAAGTATGTATATAGTTTCCTTGTAATCAGTTTGCCAAGGGGAGAAATACATATATGGAAATGCAAAGAGAAGCTAATTTTTTTCCCAGAGAGGAAGAAGATTAGTTTACTGGGGTACATATTCATATTAATTTAATTGCAACTCATATGTAAAAATATTCATACAATGGTTGCTGCACAGGACACATGTATGATATACGGCTTGTCAGTGACTTACAGTTGTGAAGACTCTTGCAAAACATCTGCTTTGCTTTACGGGAAAAGTCTGTTCATATTTCAGGGAAAAGTCCCAGAAGAAATGGTGAATGAAGGAAAAAGTGTATTTTTTGTGTTCTCTGTTCTGCCTTAAAACAAAAGGGAATAGTAAAACATATCCAAAAATTTACACCAGAAAGAATTTTGTCATAAAATGGAAAGTCTTGTGTTTCTGGATCAAGAATAATAAAATCAAATAACTTGAACCAGTGAATGGTTTTGGGCAATACAGGATCCATGTGTGTAGAGTAATTATGCAGCTGATGATTTCAGAGAAAAGAGGACAGTTAGAGCGAAGTGGATTGCCTCTCTCAGATACACAATGACAAATAGAAAGCATTTTACCAGAATGCTGGGGAAACAGCAGTACTTGGTAGAAAGTCCATTTGTTAATAAATCAGGAGGGAGATTATATTGAAAAAGACAGCATGGTTGAAACACTGAACTTGCTTTACTTTCATCTGAAAAAAAATAATAGACAAAGTGGATGGAAAAAAAGAGCAGTAAATGCAAAAGGGAATAAACTCATTACAAAAAAACTGAACCAATACATTGAAAATCTAGACACATACAGGTCACCTGGATGACACACATCGTTCGTTAGGTGTTAAAGATACTGTTTCCTGAATAATTTTCTTCCACTTACAACTGTTTGAAAACAGTGGGCAACTGTGGCAGTGCTGAAAGACGGAAGGAAAGGAAATATCGCATTCCTTTTCTGAAACAAGAAGCAGACCAATTCTAGCAATTCTACCTAGGTCTGAGCCCCAGCTGTCCCCAAAAGGTAGAGCCCATAGGAACACCCCCTCCCTCCTTTATCCTATTGTGTCTCTTTCAGCTCAACAGTGCACCTCAGCCTCTCAAGCTTAAGTTTATCTTAAATTATTCATAAGCTTAGGTGTAAGTGCTTATTTGGATCTGCACCCCTGAGAAGAAAATTTCTGAGTATTTCTGAATATTTGGACTCTTGGCAATGGAAGATGAACATGCACATACACATGAGACGCTGGAGAAATAGATGAATGGGGTATAAATTCTATTTTCCTTGGTATTAAACATCCAGGATTTAGCACAGCAAAATGCAGATGATCTGAAAACTCATAGAGTGAAAATATATTGGTGCAGCACATCACAGTTTCAAGAGTAAAGCCAAAAATCTGCAGCAGTATTAAAAAAATACAAAAATAACCCTATTCCTCAGGCAGGATGCTATTGATTTTGTCTTTTGTATGCTGAATAAACTGGGGAGGTACAAAAGAAATAATGAGATTCATTTGCTATTTTTAATATGCAACAATGAATTTTAGTCCCTAAAGTGCCCCAGCGGGTGTAGATGGGATTGTGGAATAAAGAGATGCATGGAAATTCAAAATGATGAACAGCTCAACAAAAACTTGCAATCTACTGGCATTATGAAGAATATCAGCATATTATTAATTGTGGTAATTTTTTTTCATTTCAAGAGAGAGCTCTTCTCTTTTGGGAATGTAAATATACTCACTGCAGCTTTATTAAAGGGTTTTCATAAACTAAGTTTCATTAAAGGGAAGATCTGCAGCATTTCATCATGCCTCTAATGTCTGATTTGGACAGATCAGCTCCTTGATCTAAGCTTCTGATACTTGTGTAGCCCTGATTCAGGGAAGCATTTATATTCAGAAGCAGCCCTTAGTATCAAACACAGACACAAGCGATTTTCTAAATGGGAAAGGCCTCAAAGACATATTTAAATTCTTGCTTGGCTCAGGAGTTGCTTGCTGTCTTTTATGATGCTGTGAAACAGAAACAAATGTGACGATTACTGGAGTATGAGCTGTGAACTGCTGCAGTTCCAGCTGGAGAGCCTTCCTCTACGAGCTTCTGACTGCCCTTGCATAGCCTGATTCTAAAGCAACTGGGACCCTGCTTTTACTAGGCTCATTTCTTTTTCTTCCTTGAGGATCTAGCAGTACTTAAAAAAACACAAAGCAAACCAAAACCAAACAAAATCTCACAACTAAAACCAAGGCCATTGTATAGAAATTTTGAGTTATTGAGTGGATAGGAGTATCTTCATGTCTGACCTGGGAGAAATTATGTCTTATGGAAATAACAGTGTTTTGTGTGAGGAGGCTTTAATTTGTTAGTACTTTACTCCCATGGAATAACTCAGATGATGTTTGCAGAGCAAGATTTTCCTGCCTGGAATTTCAAAACTCCCTTCCTTCACTGTAGACCAGGGTGAGGCAAACAGGGCCCTTTCTGGTGTGTTAGGCTGGAGCCTGCCAATGAGCACCCCAAAGCGGAGAGCTTGGACCAGTTTTAGGACATGGGAGAGTACAGGGACATACATGTGTGGGGCATGGAGCTGCCCCACTGCTAAAGGTCCACAGGGGAGGGGTGCAGGGAAGGGAGGCACTTCTGCTCCTGCCTCTCCATTTTCCCTTATCTTGTCATCTCCTTATCTCCTGAAAGTGTTCCTCCCTCAGCCCCCACAGCACCACAGGAAACCTCACCCACTCTACTTATTTTTGCCTGTTGGAATGTGGGCAGGTATACCTGCCCTGTGTGCTTTAGCTCAGCGCTGCATCATGGAGCAAGCACTTTTGTTCAGAGCTCTTTTTAAAGCTATTAAAATAAAAAAAAAATAGAAAAAGAAAAAGAAAAGAAAAGAAAAAAAAAAAAAAGAAACACGCACCCTGAAGCCTGAATAGCAGCATTTCTATCATCTGTTGTCATGACACACAGCTGACGTGGGAACATGGCAATAAGGCTGACTGCTATATGGGTTTAATTTTGGTGCAGAAATTTGCTAGAAGAAGCTTTCAAAAATATCTCTGGGTGGGAGGAAAACAGGTGGGTGCTGGTTATGTGTATGAAGCAGGAGGAAATAGTTGTCAATCTTACCTAAGCATTACTCCGCATCCATCAGCCCTTTGGTACCCTCACTACTCAACAGGGGAAATAAATGATACTGTCTCTCTCTGCTCCTCTCTCCTGATACTTCTGAAGGTTCTGGTGAGCCACAGGGTGCAGGGAAACAGAGCATGGGATGACTGAATAGAAGCATGGTTGTCTTGGTCATGTGGTTTCAGTAAAGATCTCTGGGCAGGAAGGGGACCACATATCAACCACTGGAGCTGAGCGACAGTGAGATGCACTCAGAACAGACTTCTGGGCCAGTAGCATCTAAAATGCCACCTGACATTGGAGATGGGTGGTGAGTAGGTACTGTAGGTACTCCTGGGCTAAACCCAGTTTCTGCAGTTATCCATGTAGGTGAGTGAGTGGACTCAGTTCAGCCTGTTGTTCAAGGGGTCTGTTCAGCCCTGTGTTCCTATGCCACATACTCACTTTAGTTTCAAAGTGTCTCTTCTGTCCATGTCAGTGTACCTAGGTAAATCAGACCTAGTCTGGTTTTCAGTCACTTCTGAAGTATCACAGCTTCTGCTGGATATGAAAGAGTGTAGGTGTTCAGAAGTATTCTGTAAAAATCACTCTTCTAACCTGTTTCAAGCTCATTTTCTTTTACCGCAATTACCCTTTATTAGTACATTTCTCATCTGTTAGTCATCTTGACTAATGACTTTACTCATCTATACTAGTTTACTCACCCATTTCAATACTTTCCTAGATCACAGGAACATTTTGTGACTTAATTAAATAATCAATTAGAAGCTCAGAGGTCTTTGAATGAAAAAATTATGTTTTATAAGAGCAAAATACTATGATTACATGACTGAAAAACATAATTTAATGTAAGGACTTTCCTTCTCCCCATTTGGTGATTAGACACCCATTATAACTATGGTGGAAAAACTGGAACCCCCAACACTGAGAAGTTTGGAAGAGGACATCTACACTGTCACAGGTTGGTGGTCTGTACTGAGACTGAGGCAGAGGAAGAAAAGGAAGAATGAGCTTGGAGAGAGGGTGACTGGAGCAAAAGGACATTTAAACCTGTATGAGCAGAATAATTCAAAATACCTTTGCAGAGCAAAGCTCGTACCCCATGTAGTCATAAAGCCAAGGGCACCATAGCATTTTATTTTTTCCCCTTCTCATTGTGTTTCAACACAGTTTGAAAATCTGACTTTTCCCAAACCAGTGCCTCTGTTTACCCAAAGTGTGAAATTCTCCTTTCTGCAGTCCCAAAGGAGAAGCCTTGTTGAGTTGAAAATTTGATAGCAATGTATCTTTTGCATCTTTGCTTAGCTTTTTGGGTTTGATCCTGTCTGTTTGTGCTCCTCTGATTCTCCCGCAGCTTTCAGTTTCCAGCCTCTACACTGAATGTGCTCAATGTGCTCAATAAAAATTGAATAGTTTCCACTTAGAATTCTAAAAATGGTTTGCCATTTCCAGAAAGTGACAGTATCAATATTATCGTCAGTCTCTTATGCAAATTGCCACCCTGTTGCTACTCACCAAAGTGTCTCACATTTCTCTGAAACCAGGCTTCAAATTCTTCCACTCAGATGCTCTGGAATGCCTGACCTTCCTACTGGAGATGCCCAAAACACTGGTATTCACCTTGCTACTGAGCAGAGTAGATCTTAATTATTTAAGTGGTATGAGCAGTCATCAGCTGGGAAACTGTTCTTCATACTCTCCCTTTGCACATGAAGAGAAAAAAAAAGAAATCTAGGTAACTTGTCTGAACCCTTTCCCTTTCCCTTTCCCTTTCCCTTTCCTTTTCCCTTCCCCTTTCCCTTTCCCTTTTTTAAATTCTAGAGGGCTGGCAAAAAAAATCAATTTTGAGTTTGTCTTTGGGGAAACATAACCATCTGGGAAAAATACAAGCTCTTGCTGTAGGGTCGATCTAGCTTCCCATGCTAAACAAAGATATTGATTTTTCCCTTCTTTTTAGTTATTGCACTTCACAGAATTTTTTCAAGCCACCTTGAAAAGGCAGCCTGGAATAGAATTCTTCCTATACAAACAACTCTGGTAGAAATGTTGCTTTCCTTTACATGAGTAGCAGCCATGTGCTCTCAGTCAGAATACCCTAAACGAGAGAAGAGTCAATTACATTTTTAAGAAGCACATTTTCTTTGTAGACTCTCCGCTGCCTGCTCCACTCTGAACACAAAATGACTGCCTGTCTGAAGACAGCAGATGTCTCAGAGATGTAAATGCTCACCAACCCTGAATCAAAGCCTCAGCATAGCTGAATACACCACTGTATCGAGACAATATCGACTGTCTTTGTGTTTGTTTGCTTTTTGTGTAGGGGGTTGAAAATGCTAGTGGTGTTTAAACACCTCTTTAGAGTCATTACAAGATATTGTGCAAATACAGTTATTTTTCCCTGGTAAGCAGGCATGAAATGCACATTTGCTTATCAGAATGAAACAGTTCCTGGGGAGGCCTTGATGTCTGTGAGGTGAATCATCTAATCTCCAAATTTAATGTATTGAACAGGGTAAATAATTCATTTTTTTGAGATGTCTAAATATACATTTCCCTGAGAGTTTCTGAGTCTCTAGAGTAAAGAAATCATTCTTATATAAAGACTGGATGATTACCTGAAAAAATAATTGTGCTATGCCCATGTAGTGCACACACTAAACAGACTTATTTCCAGCATTCTTCCCCTTAAAAAGGCTTATTGCCAAGCTGCATCAACCACTTAGAATTTAATAACCTGTCATAAGATATTCCCCCCTCCTACTTAGGAGGAAAAGAAAAGCAAAAATAAAACAGATATAAATTTTGCAGTCAACAAAATTGCCATACCTCTTAGGAATATTTAAGTTATAATATAACCTGACAAAAATAATAAAATTAAAATGCAAAACCAACCCACTGTCCTTGATTCACCCCTGTGTGCTTTTCCTTATTATCATGCAAAAGAACAGTGCCATTTCTGCTGTGAATCTTTGCGACACTAAACTTCCTTGCTGCATTTTTGAGATGACTTATTCTGGCTGTTAGCTACCTCCAGAACTGATACAGTAAGTCATCCAGTCCATCTCTGCCAAAGTACAATTAATCCCTACTGCACATTTGCAAGGGCTTATCCCGCCTAATGTAAATGTCCTGAGTAAGCTGGCTTTCTCTTTATCTTTGCTTTACCACTGCATTATTTTTCAGACTAGGAATATGTTAAAAAAATATACTTAATCAGGATCTTTCCCTGACTTAATTAATTCTGTACTAAAATGAGTGCTTGGTATTTCCCTGCAGCTTCACAATGCTCTTCGCTGTATTTTCCTTTCCTTCCTAAAAGCTGACATCTGGAAGTATTGCCCTGGAAGGACTGCCCAGCCTTTGACCTCACTTTTGGGAGGGATTCTTTACCCCCACTTTCCCAGTGCATGGCTGGGAGTACCGTGTCTTCAGTTTATCTGCCTGGCTGGGCTCCTTCACTTTGCTGCACTGACAGGATTAGTGTCAAAATGCAGCCAAGGTTTATTCTGAAAGTGGTTAAAGGCCAGACACTGTCCATCTCTTCCTGTTCTTATTTGCAGCTCCCACCTTGAAGATCCTGGCTGGATTTGAAAACCCTTTGGATGACTTGACCTGAAAGCATGTGCCTCGGGTACGCATGTTTTTCTCTGAAAAGAACACTGAGGCTATTTTACCTTTCCAATCTCTTGCTGGGAAAGGGAATCCAAAGACCCAAACCAACCTTCTCTCCATGGTACCTCCTCAGCCCCAGCAACATCGTCCCTGCCTGACCTCCATTCTCACACATGAGAGAAATTGGTTGTGAAAAATGCTGGCAGGGTCTTCACAACAGGCTGGTGCCATGGTTTAGAGGCTCTGAGTGGGGCACAGACGCTCAGCAAAGATTGTGCGTGGCAGAGGCACGTGGAGCCATGTCAGAGCAAGTGTCTGAGAAACTTCCTGCCTTGCCCATTTTGGCGTGTAACCACTTGTCTAGGCCACTAGTTTCTCAATTAAGCAACAGATTTCCCGGCTGGGTCTCTGTGTTCTCAGTGATTTTTCCAGCCTACACTTAATTTTTCCCAAGGATGGGCAGGAGGATAGAAGGAAGAAGCAGAGAAAGTTTTCTCAGAATTTTTTTTTCATTCATGTACAATATGTAAATTATGACAAACACTAGTGGGAATATAGTTATTATATGTAAGTAGCAGTATGACTTAATACAGCCAATCACCAAAAAAGAGATGATAGGGCATCACTGCAGAGTCCACTCTACAGTTATGAAGCTGGGAATAAAATGCAATATTTAGTAACAGCCCTTAACATTTCCTTTATTTTATTTCCTTAACCTTTAACTGTGATGTGAAACTGAGCCAGGAAGGAGCTGCTTATTAGCCTTGCTGAGTGTATTGTTCATGGCAATTTTGAACAATTTTGCTGGCATCCAGAGGGCTGAACCAGGAACAGGCTGGTTTTAAAGACTGTGATGGAGCAGAATCAAGCTGAAGTTCTTAATACTTCCCAATTCTGAAAACAAGTGTCTTGAGCTCAGATTTTCCATTTAATTGATAGTATAAATATTTAAATGCTAAGCACAAACATTTATATTGTTATTAACAGTATAATGAGGAAAGGAAAATAAAAGAGCTGGCCTGTTTGTCCTTACTTAGAAAACTGAGTATGTTTTTTTTCCTGTTCATCTGTTTTATTCTGTTTTATCTTTTAGTGCTGAACAGACAAGAATATTTAATAAATGTTTTCTTCACCATTTACCCTATCTAAAGAAAAGTAGCCTCCCCATTCTGCTGGTGACTGAAGCAGAGACACAGTCAGTTCCTATTTGCCTAGTATTCAGACAACTGAAGCAGAAGCCAGGATGCTTTCTCTGACACAGGTGTGGAGCAGAACAAAATTAATTTCAGAAAACCAGTGCCGGAGAGCTCAATGGGAGTGAATATCACCACTTTCCAGCCACCTTCTGTTTACACTTATATTGTGCTTTGGGGCTAGTCTGTGTATGGACAGGACCTGTAGGAAAGTTAATAGAATTTTGTTTAAAATGTATTGGTAAAATTGCATTACCTCGCTCAGGTGACATTTTAAAAAAAATTAAAATAGGCTTAATTCTGTTTCTTTTATTTCTCTTTGCAATGTAATGTGGTTTACCTGATCTAATTTAAATATACACCTTAAATAAGCTCAACTTACCTGTCCTCAGCATCCCCACATAGCCAGGAACTAATTTTGTTTTCTAAGTCTTGAAGCCATATTCCTCATGTAGGAAGTACCCAACCTTATCTTCTAAGTGTTGAAGCCATGTTCTACCCTCTCTTCTCAGTGCAGCTGGGAGATCTTATTTCTGCACTTCACAGATTGCTACATGCCCTGCCATCATGCAGTTAATATAACCAGCTCTTAAAAAGGTCAATGATATTAGCAGTTTTTGTCAATACAGAGTTACTTAAAAAACTGATGATTAAAAAGAAGGTGTGAAAGAACAGGCTGAGATAATAATTCACAGAGTAAAAATGATAAAATGGTGCAGTAATTACAGCCTGCAAAATCAAAAAACCCCAATGTGACCAGCTGTGGGACTTGTGAGAGTTTTATTAAGGCGAGGGACTGAAGAGAGGGTGTGAATAGGGGCTTTTGAAAACTGTTTTCCTGGCACGAGGATGCGGAGCAGCTGGGTTTGCACTTGGTGGCAGTGCTCTCCTGCCCTGCCAGCAGCCCCGGCTGCCTGCGCTGTGCTGGTGCCGGCAGAAGACACGGAGAGAGAGTGATGTCTCTGCACAACCCAGGGCTCATAACCTGCCTAATATTGTTTTCTTAATTAATTTTAGATGCTGCTCCTTTACTCTGATAGAGCTCTGCTGCTTTTGAGTTTTCATTGCTGTCTAAAGGACTCCCTAAAGAAAAAGAGAGGGAAGAAGTTTCTGGAAATGGTTGAAAATGTTCGTAATTTTTGTAGGAACAGTTGTCTCTGTTATCAAGAGTCCCTTGAGAGTAAGGATAGATGTCAAAAGGAAAATGGCTGGGAGGTCTTAGGGCCATTCTTGGTATTTCATTTTTGCCTGGGAAAGCACTGACCTTCATGGACTGGCCCTATTTTTTGCTCTCTTTCCTCCCCTTGCTTTCTCCTTCCTTTTCCTTCTTTCCTTTCATTTCTCCTTCCTTCTTCCCAAGCAGGCTGTACTCCTGTAAGGGAAATGCTGTACCTTCCCCACTCTTAGATGTGACATGTTGAAAGTATAGAAACACGCCAGCCTACAGCAAACACCCATTGCCAGGGCGTTTATTGACTGTCCTTCAGCTCTCCAAGAGGGCAGGAGACCTGGTGCTGAAATTCAGGTTCATTGCAAGGTTACTTTTCCTTGAGAGCACCAGAAACCGCAGGTTGTTCTCAGATGAAGCTCTGGTCCTTATGGTTCTCACAAAATTACAAGAATTGAGTGTACTAGACTGGAGCTGTTGCCCCTCCTTCAACAAGACATCCACAGCACCACAGGTGTTGAGGGGGAAATACAGTGTCCTTCAAATGCCCTGTGCGTTGTGTAACGGGAATTCTGTGTTTATGCAGTGTCCTGACCAATTCTGCTGGCAACAGATGGGAGTCCTCTAGCACCTCTTTAGGTGGAGCTTGCTGATGGTCTTGCAGCACAGGGTAACACAGACTTACTGACCACTCTGGTCTGCCGCAATGAAGTAGAATTAATGTGGTGTGGTCAAGTCTCACAATTTTTTTATTAGTTTTGCAGCATTAGATGTTTTTCTCAGTGCTTCAGTCTTCATTCACATGATATGCAGAGAAGGTATGTTCTCGTCTTTTAAAGGGAATGTGTGGCTTTTCCTCTTTGTGTGGAACAGATTTGAAAATGTTAAAAACAGAGGCTTTGATTATAGGGAACAAACTCCCTCTTATTTCCCAGGAAAATGCAAGGCACTTTAGTGTCACAATTTTTGCAGGCCTCAGATGACCAGTAGTCAAGATTAGTGGAGTGGTCTCTGCTTCAGTTTACAGACACATTTTTTACATAACAAAATGAAATGTGTGAGACTCTGCAGCTGTTCCCTCAAGGTACATTGGTTGCTAACGCACTGTGGTGGAAAGAACTATGTAATCAGAGAGTAATAATGCTGACAGCAAAAAAGAAAACGTGGGTCAAATCGGACCATGTGTAAATACAGGATGAAATAAGAAGCTTTGTAAAAGTTAGAGAGAATCTGGAGATATCTTTATCAAAGCAGCAGGAGAGGGAAATCAAATGGCTTTTTAAACGAACTTGTTCCTGGGAAGAAAGTGAAGTTCAGACCAGACTCAGTGACACAGGGCACCTCTTTACTTACTCGAATTTGGAGGCTGGTTATGCGCCAGGTAAGTTCATAGTCCATTCTAGGTGCAGAGGTTAAATATTTGGGCTCAAAGAGGCCCAAAGCAGAGAAATCATCTCTTTACCATGACACACAGTGAAAGGTGAGGCTAATGTGGTTTCTGTGGCTGCCTGGGGCAGGTCGTTCAGCAGCAAATATTGTTCATGGATTTATCTATCAGCAGAGATGAGCCTCATTGCTTTTCCAGTTCAGTGGAGCTCCTGATCAGCTCAATCTCAGTAACGAACAAAGGCTGTGAAATAATTTGTATCCTCTATAAGAGACAAACAAGCAAGAACACCACTTAAGGAAGCAATATAAATAATGAATGAGTAGAGAAATATGGCCCTTTCTGACAGAAATGATGCTGGTTTTAATTTGTGTTTATGGCACCTAAAGTAATGGGCACATGAAATATGCATGGAGAGAAAGAACCAGGAAAAAAATCCCTGCAGAACCCGACTGCAATCCCCTGGACTCTGACCAAAACTTGCAATGGGAAAAATGTAACGAGGCAGAAAGAAAGCTCCAGTAGGAAGAGAAAATAATAAAGACAGGAAAAATGTAGTGCATATCTTTCTCTGGTACCTGCTACACTATTAGGAAATCAAAACACTTTTTAGGAAATGAGCTCAAAGTTTAAAATTGCTTAATGAGACAGTCTTTAGCATTTGATATAATGAAGTCAAATCTTCATGGAGGGAATGATAGTGTTTCAGTGTTGCTTTTGTAAAGAAATTTTTTGTTTAAAATATATGAATCCCTCTTTCAGGAGTCATTCAGAGCAGTTTTCCTCTAAATTCAAGAAGAATATGCCATGAATCAGAATAAAATAAGGATGTAACCCATCATCTTAAATCTTCATCTGGAAAAACAGGTTAAGTTTTGTTAAATTTTTTACTTGAAGAACATTTTAGAAATTTGAAAATAAGGACTAAAATGGTTTTAGCTTTCATAGTTGAAATTACTTGTTCCTAGACTTTTTAAAATCCAGAGAGTCTACAGAGGTGTTAATATGTCTGAATATGATGAATAGGGCCCTACTTTTTATAACTGAGGTGCTGAACAACAATATCCCAAACCTGCAGTGATCAGAGTGATCAGGATATTGTTTTTTGACCTAGAAAAAGAGTGCAAACATTTTGTTTGAGCTTGGCCATAGAATCTGCTTTCCCAAAGTAGCACATATGATTTTCGTCTCAGGAAATAACAGTGCTTGGAATGGAACGGGATATAGGTGTTACATACTTGAATTTTAAATGTTAAATTTTAAATTAATTTTACCACAAAAGTGAAGTGGTACCATAAATTTCATAACAGGACTTCTACATATCATAACAAGACTCCTGTACTTTCTCTTCACAACTGCCTAAAGCTGTGGGGCTGTAACACCCCTGTATGTGTGTAACCTTTGTGTCAAAATCACATCTCCAAAGGCAGTGTGTTATCCGTCAAAGTGTTTGTACTGGGTTTGCATGGCCTAGGTTTGGTAGCAGTGGGGCTACAGGGCTTCTGTGAGGAGCTGCTGGAAGCTTCCTCCGTGCCCAGCTCCCTGGTGGCTCCAAAGACAGACATGCTGCTGTCCAGGGCTGGGCCAGTTGGAAATGGTGTAATGCCTCTGGGATAACAGATTAAGAAGAAAGAAAAAAAGTGATTGAGCAGACGTAATTGTGGCCAGAGAAGAGCAGGGTGAGAACATGTGACAGGAACAACTCTGCAGGCATCAAGGTCAGTGCAGAAGGAGGGGGAAGGAGGCACTCCAGGCACTGGAGCTGAGATTCCCCTGCAGCCCCTGGTGCAGCCCATGAGGGTCTACAGGGATGCAGAGATCCACCCACAGGCCAGAGCATGTGGATGTGACTCCATGGAAGATCTGGGGAGGGAGGGGCCCTGCTCCCAAGCTGGAGCAGCCTGTCTGTGAAGGACTGCACCCCGTCCGTGGAGAGTGACCCACGCTGCAGCAGTTTTGGGAGGACTGTTGCCCATGGGATGGACTCACAGTGCAGCAGGTCACAGAGAGCTGTTGCCTGTGAGATGGACTCACATCAGAGCAGTTCATGGAGAACTGTCCCCTGTGGGAGGGACCCCACGGTGCAGCAGGGGAAGAACTCCTCTCCCTGAGCAGTGGGAGAAGCCTCGGGTGCTGAAGTGACCATAACCCCCATTCTCTGTGTCCCTGTGCTGCTGGGGTAGGAGGTAGAGCTGGAAGGAGGGAGGGGTGGCAGGAAGGTGTTTTTGAGGGCTTGTTTTACTTCTCATGATCCTGCTTTGATTTTGTCAGTAATAAATTCACTTCATATCTCTAAGTTGAGCCTGTTTTGCCTATGACAGTATTTGGTGAGTGATCTCTCCCAGTCCTTATCTCGACCCATGAACCTTCATTAAATTTTCTTTCCTCTGTCCAGCTGTAGAGGTGGGGGAGTGAGGGGCTTTGGTGGGTGCCTGGCATCTGGCCAGTGTCAACCCACTACCATGTTATAGTTATGAATCATGGATAGGCTGTACTGAAAATTGTTAGTACCAAACAAACTGAATGGTAATAGTCCCTAGGTATGAAAATTTAGAGGAAACTCTAACACACTCCACAGCAAAAAGAAATTCAGAGACAAAATTTTCTAAGGGTAAGGACAGCAAAGGAGTAGATGTCCTGATTATCGACTAACCATCTCTGAGATGCTAGAAAAATGTCAGAGTGCAATTTCTGTCCAACTTGACTTTGGCACAGGCAGTTCCCCAGGATCATGGCATTAACAGGCATGTAGGCAGAAGATGAAGAAGGAAGTTGCTTTAGGTCTCTTTCAGTTCCACTGGTTCAGTGAGGTAATGGAATTACCCCAGTTTTTGTGAATTCATGGAAGTATTCAATTTGTGGGATTGCTTTAGCAATACTCATCAGAATTAATAATACATCTGAGTTAGAACAGTGTGGTGTCCAGCTTCCAGGGTGTACAGGGGTCCCTGTACAAATGCTCAGGATGTTTTCTTCCTCCTTGGTTGAATGATTTTGTCCATACCAAAGGGAAAATTAGCAGTCAAGAGTGAGCAGAGCTGTGCTGGAAGCAAGAGAACACATTTGGGAGACGGGTGCAAGCCTGGGCTTCCCTGGGAACTTTGACTCTCCTAGCAGGTGAACGTGGAACAGTTTCTTTGTGTTTTGTTTGTGTGCCTAAAAATACATTTGAGAATGCATCTATCAATTTTTTTCTCAAAGAGGTACCTTAAGTACCTTAAGTGACATTTTTTTCAGCTTAAAGTCCTCTGCAAGTCCCATCTGAATCTGCTGAGAAGTCTGGTCACTCAAAACATGCATTTTCCAGAGAATTTGCTGAAAACAACAACAAAAAAGTAAAAAGGAAGAAGGCCCATCGCTAATGAATCTGAAGACAAAACAATTTGTTTAGAAGAACTTCTCACAGATGACACAAGAATTTGCTGTTAATGTCTTTGGATCAGATCCTCTCATGATACAAATTGGAATATATGTCTATGTAACTCAGTCTTTCAATTCATGCTTCAGAGATTTTCTTTGATGTGCCTCCCTTTGCACACAAAACGTGGTGAGGCTATGGCCATGTCAAAATATAGCAACATGATACAGACTGGGATCTTCAGTGGGTGAAAGTGAGTACATCTCCATGATTAAATGGTTTTTATAGGCCTTAGCTGGCATGAATTGCATATGCATTTCATCAAGGACAAAGGAAGGAATCATTCCTTTGAAAGGACTCCCAGTCAGGTATTTCTCATTCTCACCAGTTTCTTTCTCCAAAACAGTCCACAAAATCCAATCTGTGGCATTCAGCAAGTACTGGATAACATGCACAGTAGATGAAAAGCCTCAACACGCCTAAGATTCACTGGGTAGGTAAAGGAGAACTGTAAAGAAATGCCCCTTCCAGGACTCTGATGGGAAACATAAACAGGCAAACTGTTATTTGCTCACGTGCTGATTTTGACTGTGGATTTCCTACTCAAAGGTCTTTTGAGCACAAGGCAGCATAAATGAAAAAAATGTCACACTACTGGTAGAAATGTACAGGCCCCTTAGCTGTTCTTCAGAGGGGTCTCTGTACAGTGAGCAGGGATCAGACCTTACTATGGGGAATACATATGCCATGTGAAAGTACACTGGTTAATATTTCTTGGTCTGAAAAGCTAAACAAATATGTTACATTTTATTGTCCAGAAAACCAAACACTATCCTCCAGTGGGGAGTACTGTAATTTTTGTTGCATTGGGCTCTGCAGGAATCCTGAGCTTCAAGCAAAACATGAGGATTGTTCTCAGCAAGTCCCAGGCTGACAGTAAAGGCAACAGAGCTAAGTGACAGAAAGAAAAACGTGCAACTGTCACGGCAAAATGGACATTGTTTTCAAAAGAAAAGTAGCTTTCTTTGTTCCAGTGCTTTTGCTTTAATCTCATCTGTGCTGTAGTGCAAAATGGTAGACTCAAAATAAAAAGCACCATTCAGTGTCGTAAGAACTCCTTAACATTTGTAAATGGCCAGTGATGAATTTGCAGAAACCTTCCAGACTCTTTCCAAATGGGAACAGATTTGGGCTAGATCTACTCTGAAAATTGTTGCAATGCTGTCTTGGTCCCTTTCATGTGCATTTACAAAAAAATTAATCTGGGATTCATTATGCTGCTCAGGTAAGTAAGACATCCTCAAAAAGCTCTCCTATTAGACCTCTAGCTTTTCAAGTTGAGCAACATCTCTGATAGCAATAAATTTCCACTGTCCCACCCAAACCTGTGATGGGTCGTGCTTGACTGGAGGTCTGTCTGCTTTGTGGTGCTGGAGTAATCCTACCAAGGAAGAGTATGATTCTGGAGGGCCAAGGCTTGTGAGCTACTCAAATGTGTTAGAAGTATCTGGAGTGGATTCCCTTTTCTTGTGTGAGATGAACTGGCAGCATGGTAGATTTTGTACTGTTAATAAAAGCCAGGTCTGCTAGAAGGGACTAAAGTCTGCAAATTCTTAAACAAATATTAACAGGACCACCATTCTGCATTAAAAAAACCCCACACACATTTTGCAAATGTACTTATTGGAAGAATTGCCTAAGTAACTTTGAACTGTGCTTCAGATAAATATATTTCAGACAGAGCAAAACAGTAAATCACAAAGCAGATTTGTAAAGCGACACCACAGCCCCAATTGTATCATGCACAGCTCTAAAATAAGCAGATCTTTCTTTGATAAGTCACTTAGATGATTTGAATGTTGACCAGAAAAGTGAGTCTTGATGGAAAAAATTACTTTTTCTTTGCATTGTGAAGAAAAAATCTCCTAGAACATGGGCAGGGCAAGAGCTAAAATCCCTGATGAGTGTTATTAAGGATATTGTTATGACATATAATACTTGGTAGTTCTTTGGAGGAGGGAATTTCTTGCCACAAAGACTGTACTATTTCAACAGTTATTTTAATAAAAACATGTCCAAATGCATTTGTTTAGCCAGTTTTGTCTCCTCTTTTATGGAGCAGGAAGTTTCGGAATATATGGTTTTTGAAAAGCCTATGTGGAAATTGCACTGAAAAGACTTGCTTTGAAGTAATGGCATTCTTATATTTTATCATACTGAAATGCTGAAATAACAATTTGAAACACAAGGTTTTACTTCCATATGTTGGTTCAACACAGCTTTTTTCTTAAACATTTCATCTACCATCACAAAAATCAGAACATCAGTAACCTCAGAAAACACCACCACTGTACCCCAAAATAAAAAATGTCTGCGTGCTCCCATTAGCACTAGGAAAATGTTCCAGTGGAAAGTATTAGCCATTGTCAGAGTTCATTAAAAAATCCTTCCTATTGGCTTTAACTCTTTATTACTTGCCAGGAGAGGAAATTTTTCTACATTACGTATTTTTTTCCGTCATGGAGTAGAGACACCACAGTTCTTGCTTCAGTTGTGTGCAGAGAAAACTGAAAATGGAAAAACATCCAATCTAATGGGGAAGGCTGACCTTCTGCATGTGGGATGAATATATCACACAGAAATTTCAGATTGGTGCCAACCCCAGCACGGATTTTTTTCAGTTCAGCAGCTGATTGGCCATGAGCTACACCAGAGCTGCCAGATTCATTTCCCAAACAGGCCCAATTGACTGGCCCTGACTCCAGGCAACTGCAAAGGTGTGAGGTGTGCACACAGCCAATTTGATCATGTCTCCTCCCTAGAAACTTGTCTGGCATTTGGCAGGTTATGACTATCAAATATTTATCATATTGTCAGAGGAGGACAAAGCCAGAGCTAATTGATGTTTTCTATTGCAGAACCCAGCAATGGAGGCTGTTTGATAAGCAGTGAGAGCTTCCACGGCACTTCAAGGAATTGGAGCTTCTGAGCCCAGTGCCTTCTTATTTTTCAAAATTCCCATTCATCTATGCAAAGTTGCCAGGCCATGAGAAGATATTTGCTGTGTATTCTACACATTGGAAAGAGAGGCTCAGCAGGCAGGAGAGCCACCATCACTGGCCGGGCAGGGCAGGGACAGCCAGGTCTGGGGACAGGCACCAGAGATTCTCTGGCTGGCCTCTGTCACTGCAGCCACAACAGGAGGCAAAGGGACAGTGTTAGCACCCAAAACATTCTGAGCCAAGGTAGAAACCCACCTCAACCTTTGGAGAAAGGATGCTACTACAACCTCTGGGTTAGGGCTGGGAAGAAAAGTGTGTTTTCTGTGATTGTCGTGGTGTGATAGTACTTTTGATCCTGGCCAGGTAAGAGAGTACACAGAAAGAGAAAAAAACTCAACAATCCACAGACAGAACTCCACCCCCACATTAAATTAAGGATCAGATTGTTCCTATTTTAACTCTGTTGATTCATCCAGCCAGGTTCTTCCAACAAGAATTTTGCTGCACAAAAAGCTTGGGGCATTTGAAGAAATAAGGGCTTATGGTCTGGAAATGCTTAGTTAAAATTTTGGCTCTTTCACTACCTTGTGCAGTTTCCAGCTGGCTAATTCATGTTTTAGTGCCTCAGATGGTTCATCAGCAAGGCAGAGTGACAACAGTGTCCCCATATAACTAGTGACTGGAGAATAAAACCATGTGCCTAAATATGTAGATTATTAGCAATGAAAAAGTGTAAATACAAAGAAGAAAGATATGCTTATTTTTATGATATAGTGGCTATGAAAAGGACTGTGATCTCTGCTAGCTAAGAAATATAGCTCCTAGTGACTTTGTGAGGTAAGGTTTTAAATTAGTTGCAAGTTGACACTGATGGTTATAGTCATCTATAGTCATTTGTATATCTGAAGATTATGGTACATTACTTGTATCTGATGCCTGTTTTAAAGGATATTTAAGGAGTGGGTTGACTGTAATGTGCAACACAAAGGATAGAGTTTGCTCTCTCTGTGGGGATATAACTCAAAATCTGTGGTCGGATCTATTCTGAGGGGCTTTACAAAGCCAAAAATAACTTAAAACTGCATTTGAAGAGATATGATTCTTGGTCAGTGCTACATGGAAGTTCATTGAAGGGTTGTGAGCACTGTCCCTTACTCCTGAAAAAAGACCCCTGCCATCCTCATAGGCATAAATCTTGTCTAATTTCAACAACACTTTGGGATAGCTTGTGCCTTTGGGCCAGATTTTTCATGGATGGGGTCTGGTTTTGTTTTTGCATTGACCTCCAAGGATGTTATATATGACTTTGTTTCCTTGCATAGCATTTCCCACAATGTAAAAAATTACCTTAAAAAAGAATGGTTTTGTTTTGCTGTGGAGATAGGCATAAATATTAAAAGCAGGCACAGATAAAACAATAAACATTCAAAACAGAACTTTGAATTATGCTTTGTTTTGGAATCCATTCATCCAGCATGTGTGGATTCAGAGATATATGACTTTCCCTTGGGAGTGGAAACCAGGAGGGTTTCCACAAGTCATCTGACCACACAGCACGGTGTGTGTTATTCACATGCTTGCCCACGCTAAGCTGTCAGAATAGGTCTCTCTCTCTCTGACACAGACTGTGGCTGTTTTACATGAGCAAAGCCCTGTAATTCCTGGGATGATTTCTGTTGCAAAGCAGTGATGAGCTGACTGACAGGTGAGTGCAGGGTCATGATTTAACACACTTGCAGGTGTGTCCCACTTTGAGGACATGTCAGGAAAGCACATGGGCTTTGCGTGTGTGTGCATTTGTTTGTCCTGAATTTCTGCTATGATGAGTCTGGCTCTGTGTCAAGCAAACCATCTCATCCTGACACTGAGCTGCTATTTCAAAGCCTTTTCTTGGTTTGCACAGAGGAATTTCCAACAGGTACCCATTGTGCTACTTGCCAGAGCCCCTTCAGAGGAAGTGCTCGAGGGATGTTTGTTTTTTTGCTGTGGGATTACCTGTGGCAGGACCCTTGGTGTTCAAGCATGGCTGAAGGCCCAGCCATTCAGGGGGAAAGTACTTGTTTATAAGACCAGATACTACAGCACAAGGGTAAAATGTCAGTTTATCGCTTTCCTAAACATTAATGTTTTAATTTGGACTTGGAAGAGCTACCTATATTTCTCAGTGTTTTAGTGAAATTGAAGGTATGGCAGTGTGTACCAATATATAGATACTACATAGTAGCATAGGTGGTATAAATTGGTATAAGCTCACTACAAACAGTGGCATTTTTCTTTCTCCAGACAGAGCTGAAGACATAAGGAATTAACAAAAGGTTCTTATGTCACCTTGTAGATTTCCACTCCCCTTACTTTTAAGAAGAGGTGATTCCAGAGGCAAAAACCTCTGTGTTCTAATGGTATGTCCGATAGGACTGATTTTGAGATAATGAGTGGAGTTATTTAAGAATATTCTTTCCACTCACCTCTGCATGTATTTATTTATTTAATATAATTCCTCATGCACAAGAGAACTAAGTCTGTTCCAGCTTCCACTTCACATCCTGTGTCCATTCTAAGCCAGTCTCTGCTTTTCTTTTACACATGAGTTGATAAGAGAGAAAAGAGTGGGAACACTGCTCACAACTTTGCTACCCAAGAAAATACTCCCATAATTCCCACATAGTCTCCAGACTTTGTCTTCCTAACCAACCTTCTTTATTTTCCAAAATGTGTGAATCAGAAGCCCTGAGTTTTATGGCTTAGTAATGCTATTCCCCAATTTGCTGCCTTCTCCCACCAGGCTGAGACTCCAAAACCACACACTGCTCACTGGCTTCCCCTCAGCCCTCTTCCACCTGCAGACGGCCAGAGAGGAGAACTGGGGACACAAAAGCAAAATTCATGGGCTGAGACAAGAACAATTTACTGGAAACTGCAGTGCAATAAGAAAACAAACAGTAACTGCAACAATATTAAGAGTAAAGGCAAAAAACAGGTGGAGCCACACCACCCAAACCATTCCCTCCAGTCAGGACCAGTGTTACCCCACTGCTCCATCTGCCAGTCTTTCTACCCTGGAAAATGAACGGCCTCTGTTTTCAGATGTGAGAGACAGTGCCTTTCCCCAGCTCCTAGCAGTAACATGAAATGCTATGGAATATCATTAAGGTCGGAGCTACACCCAGACAGCTCCAGGCTCTGCTCCCTCACAGCTGATATGGACCAAAACCAGTGCACTAAATCAATGAGATTTTTGACATACCCTTTGGGAGAAAGGGACTGCAAAAGTACCTGTGAGGATTCACCGGGTGATAAAAAATTTTCCCAAGGAACTGTGTTTTCATATTAAAGCAGTAGATAGGAATGAGAGACTGTCTGTTGCAGTTTATGGTCTCTGCTACAAGATTCCACTCTAAGTTTTGGGAAGTTAACTCTATTCTTCACTGAAAACATGTAGAAAATTTGACAGTGAGACTCATTTGCCCAGTATAGGGAATATAGGGAAATGTTTGCCCATAAATGCCTTTCAGGATGTAAGAGAAGAGTTCTGTATTTGCTGTTTCTGAGCTCCATTATAGAGGTTTCTGGTTTGCCTGGAAACATCACTGCAGTCACTGTAGGCAGCCTGTGCTAAAGTCTTCTAAGAGAGGCTGTATTTTAGAGCAGTTAGGCTCTTTAGGGGTTTGACAGCATCAGACTGCTGGACTCTAATAACTTATAATTACGTAACCTGTGAATTAGGAAAACATCCAGAGGTTTTCCAACTCTGCTGATAAATTTAATCACAATTTAAAAGCTTTGTCAGATGAGTACAAAAAGGATCATGCCCTGTAATGCTGTTCTGCCTACTCAGTATAGTTACTTTGTGTTCAAGTATTGTGCCTGAATCAGCACTCTGAAACACTTGAACTTTCCTGTTCCACTTAAAACCAACCCCAGGTTGTTGATGGTCCAAAGGACCCCTCCTGGCAAGGTACCTACTAGTGAAACAGGAAAAAAAAAAAGAGAAGAAAAGAAAGAACAAAAGGCTTTTAACTTGTGCTGCACATGATAATGATAGAGTGCCTTCAAAGAGCACTGGGGTTTTTGAAAATCACAGGAGTGCAAAGAGGTCACCCACAGATATTTGAATTATTAACATATGTTTAACCATTAAAGAAAGATGTATTGATAGAATATCAATGCGATTAATTATTTAGGTACACAAAGTACGGCTTAGAAAACAAATTAAGTATTCCCCACAGTTTGGGAAAGACAAACCTTGAATAAATGCATCAAAGGGTTTGTTACCACAAGGCCTGGTAATAACAGATGATCTCAGTGTATCACAGAAAATGAGTTTATGTTGGTTGTATTTATTTTGGTTACAAGATGAGCCTTCATCTGTTGATCTGTGGTGAGATGGAATGGAGAAAACCACAAAGAACCAACATTGTGCTTGAAGGGAAATGTGGCAGCTTTTCAGCTCGTGGTTTTCAAACAATAAGGTTTTTGAAAGAAGTGTGTACAGCTGTTTGAGGAAGAAAATCCTCCTAGTAAAATATCTCATACATGCTGTTTACTGTGTCTCTAGTAAGTACCTCTGACAACATTGCTAATGCAGATCCTGTGGTAAGATCAGGACATCTCTTTCCTAGTCTTTGTTGACAGGAAAAAAAATACTGTGCTCTTGGAACTTGTTGATCAATTTTTTTTGTCAGCTGTGGCAAATAAAATCTTGAATCATTGCATATCTACTTTGTAATACACTTGTGGCTTAAATTCCTTCAGATTTTGATGCCAGTGTATGATTATTGTGGTTTCTTCAGTCATCGATCAGCTAGTCCAACAACCCAAGCAGATTTTTGATATTAAGTCCACAGGAGTACAAGACAAGTACTTTTTTTTCTATGCATGTGATATTAGAACCGTTGAATTGGTAGGCACAATTTTGGGAAAACCTCTAAGGCTTGCCTCTGTTTTAATTATAGTTTGTGACCACTTGGCTGAGTTAGGTGCCCAATACTCTGCAGTGTGTTTCATTGACAGTCAGGCTGCATGTTCTTCCCTACCTTCAGTAGAGAAAGTAGAGTCCCCCTTGGACTTGCCATGGCAGGTGAGAGTTGTGTCAGTGTTTTCCATGCATGGCAAGAGACGGGATAATGGCTGCTAATATACCCATAGCTGTTGCTCCCTTGGCTGAGACAAAACAAAATAGTACATCCTCTTCCCCAGGCACTGAAGAGGAGCCTCTCTCCTAGCTGTAGCCCTGAGGGCAGGCTCATGATAACTGGGAAGCAAACACCAGGGGGTCAGAGGAAGGAGAAAGTCCAAAGTCAGCTGGAGCTGGAATGTCTGTGGCACAAGTGAGAACCAGGAAAGTTTGAGTACCTCTGAGTATAACCTCAGGAGTGAGCTGAACTGGAGCATGAGTACTGAACAACACACACTTCATTCATGATGACTTCAAGACGGGAAAAATACTCTCAACTATCTTTATATCACTCTACTTTTCTGATGCCAGAAAATATACTTTTGTTTTAGTGTAAAGGTGTGAGGTAGTACTGAACATAGTCAACTTGAAAATTCAACAGGAAGATTGGTATGCATGAAGAGGAAAGAAAAAGAGGAAAATGCAGAAAAAAAAAAAAAGTAGCCAAAAATTGTACAAGCAATTCTCGTTGTGCCGGAAAATAAACAGCTACACAGTGATGTATCACATGACATCTAGTCTTTATTGTGTCTGAAGAACTGTATCTGAGACATTTTTGTTGCTTTATTGGGTTTTGTTTGTTGGGTGAATATTTTCAGCTTGTCAGTCAGATGCATAGTATTCCACCTATGTTTTATTATTAAAGCACAGCAATCATTCTGTAATTCATACTGCAGTTTATTGCTTCATTTTGGCAATTGCAGTTGTCTGGCAAATGTGGGGTAGCAAACTCTGGGCTTCCTAAGAAAATCAGGCCCCAGGCTGTCTTGGAAGCATATGTCCCATGCATCTCACTCAGGAGAAGTTGGTCACGAAAGGTGTCTGGCTACAGTTCAAACTGTAGCCATGTCACAAATGAAAAATCCGTCTTTATCCCAGTGGGGCAGAGGCAGCTCTCTGTTCAGGTCACTTTGGTCCAGGGCTCTCATACAGACTTTGTACTCTTGACTTGTCATGGGGTGTAGTGGCAAGGGAACAAAAGAAATGTTTATTCCATGGTCTTGGGGTGTGAAACAAAGGGAGTCTGTGGAAGTGGACTTCTAGTGTTTTTGAGGGAGAGCTCTCTGTCCCTTGGTCCATAATTTTAGGGAGCTTGCTGAATAATTTAGTTCTAATAGGCTGCGGGGACTTCTCACGCATAGGTCTTCTGCCAGTTAATAATACTTAGTACGTATATTACTCTTTGCATCTGCAAAGCACTTTACAAACATTAACTAATTAAGCCTCACAACACTCTGGGGAGGTAAGTATAAGTAAGTTATTATTGTTACGTAAGGAAGGCTCTTGGCACTCCTCTTAGTGGAAATCTCAGGAGAAATCCTAATCCTCCACACTGCAGCCCTTTCTGATCTTCGGTCCCACTTGTGAGTTACATTTACTGAGTGAATTCAGGAGTGGTTACGCTCCCACTCCTTGCACTTCCATAAGGATATTTTACTTACTCTGCAACTGCTTACTTGCCTCCTGCACCAACTCTTGGTGCCAGCAGAGACAGCTTCAGGGATTGCACAAGTCTTCTGTGATTCTTCTCCCAGGTCTCTTCCCTTCCATAGAATTCACCATCTTGAAAAGCTGCAGTGATTGCAAGCATAATGATGATTTTCTTGGAGAAGTCTGAAAGCTTGGGGGGAAAAAACCAAATAAACAACACCTCAAAGAATACGGAATGGGGAAAATCACATTAACTTGTACTTAGAAAATGGAAGTTTCTACTTTAGAAACTAAAGTGTCTTTATGTTGGTTACAGCTAATCATCCCAGCTAATGATAAAGATTCTTTTGATGTCAGTCATGGAGGAATAGTCGGAATAAAATCACTAGGAATCACTGCATTTTCAGCAATGCATGAATTTTCAGCATGGAATTTCCAGGAAAGACAGTGGAAGCTGTGTGCCCAAATCCTGCACATTCAAGTTGATAGTGTTTTATTGAGAAAGCAATCTCCAAATGCAATGTCAGTAAAAGCAACATTGACCAAAACTGGTTTTTTCCATCTTCCAGAAGAACTTTTCTGCAAAACCTGGATCAGATTTTTTGAATTGCACAGAGGTTTCTAGCAATGCCTTATTCATGGGTGCTGTGCAGGGAGGTCTGAAAATGCTGTCAGCTGTGACCAGCTAAGACTTTGGGAAGTGCATGTCAGAAGCAGGAAAGCATGCTCCATAGGTCACATCATGAATTTCTGACAGGGGAACACTCTGTACAGCTCTGATGAAAACCGGCTGATGACTCCATTGAAAAAGCACATTCAAATCTGTGCTCAGCCGAGCTCCTTGTGAGGATTTGGGGTTTAACATTTGTAGTCATAACAGTGCTGTTAATACACCACATTAAACAGACACTTTGAAGAGCTGACAAGGGCAGTGAGAGAAAACAGGATGGCAGCTGCTCTGTCAGTCACTTTATTTTCTATGGGAACCAGCTGGCTGTTATTATCACTTATTGTTTATCATTTAAGCTAGACTTGTTACAAAAAAA
>VXAC01006427.1:473413-615958 GCA_013399225.1 Rhipidura dahli | reverse complement strand
CAACCCAAAAAAAGACCTCCACTGGCAGAAAAAACAGCAAAAGTGGTCTTTGGGGACTGTGGAAGCTTCTGTGGTTTGATACATATGTAGGTTGATGGTTTTTCAATACACCACTTCCTCCCCCAACCACCTTAGCTGCCATATTAAAGTGATCAAGTTGACCACAGATTTACTAAACAGAAATATGCAGTTCACTTAGTCTTTAAACCACATAAATACCAAAGAGGGATTTCTCCAGTTTCCAGCATTCACCATGAAACTACTGCTTAATATTAAATCATTAGAGCTCAGGTATTTTTTTTTTTTGTGCAGCCTATAAGCAGGTACTTAAAATCTCAGTCATCTCCCAGTAGATGTGAAATGAGTATGTCCTGTGCAGTAGAAAACCAGGGACAAATTTCTAGTAAGGCTGAAGAATCTTGAAAGGTTTAGCTAGTTGAATAAAGGTGCAACATTCTGGAAGATAATTTGGCTTTTTGGAGATCCTTGTTTTTCAAAAGCTGTTTGTGTGTGGCTACTTAGCTATGTGTTCTCAAGGGAATAAGCCTACATGCACTGCACTGAGGCATATATTGGCTTCTGCACTTTAACTTGTGCCCTTTCTATTGTTTGGAGGGGATGCACATGTGCACATATTTGTGTGTCTGTGTGCATTTATTCACCTAGGTATTCTCTGCAGGGGGAAATCAAAGATAAACATTCTTTATTATAAAGATTTATACATGAAATTTCCTAGTTGTTAAAAAAAAAGGAAAGTAAAGACACACTTGACTGCCATTCACACCAAGCAACCAAAGAGCAAAGCACTAGCATAACCATAAGTGGACACCTCCCCACACTTCACCCCAGGCACTCCATGCATGGAGCATGCTCCTTGTGAAGACCACTCCACTCCATGCTACCCTCTGCCAGGTCCCTCCTTAAGTCCCCTCTCCTTTGTGGCTCCTATAAAAGAAATGACAGGACTAAGTAAACAATTGGGATGCGTAACCAGTGTTGTGCTTATCTGCATTGGGTTGCCAGGAATTTCTGCTCTTCTCATCTGCTCGTTACATCTACCTGCTATCTTCTGTCTTGTGACATGAATCAGGCCTGAACAGGTGTGTGTGGAAGGGTGGAAATCCATTTGTTGTGCAGTAGTACAATGCCCAGAACAGCTGGACAGTATCCATGGTCAGTACTGCAGGACAGCCAAATGATAACAATGAGCATGTCAGAGAATCGGAGAAACAAACTAAGAAAAGAAGCAGTAGGCCTTTTTGCTTTAGCTGAGGCCCCAAAAGTATTTGGAGCATCATTGCCAGGGAGTGACAATTAGCCACCAAGCAAAGGTTAACACAGGTAGCTCAGGTGAGCATACATTTAGAGGCTCCTCCAAGGTGCATCAAGGTGGTGTCATTTGGATGGTTCTGGAAGCAGCACAGGTGCAACACGGGAGGAAGCCTTTTTCAATGCACAGTGAGGAATGAGATGCTCCCAGGTGCTGCTGTGTGCCCCAAGATGCTGTGAGAGCACTTTGAATTGCCTTGTAAGCATGTGGCTCAGCAGGATTTGTCAGAGATACCCACACCAGTTAGCAGAAGTTTGCCACCCATGTGTCTTAGTGGCATTCAGAAATTCTTTCAGTTGTGTTTTTTGCTGCTTTTTCATAAGTTCAGTCACAAAGAACAGAAGGGCAGCAATCTGCCTTCATTCTCCTGGACTTCAGGAAAATTAAAAAAGCAGATCCACAGAAGTAATTTTGCATTAGAAAAAAAGTAATTTTCCTGCCGCCAGAATATTTTTTCAGGAGCGTGGTTCACTATGTAATCTTTTATCAACTTTCCCACTTTTGTTTCCTAGGTACAATAAAGTGCAAGTTCATACCTGCTCCTGCTCCTCTTCCTATACATACACCATAATTGAACACCTGATGTTTTTGCATTGTTCAGCTACCTGCAAAGTCATTCTTCTTTATTCCTCGTTCTGATAAACAAAAAGAAATTTTGTGCCTCCTCCTGCCATATCTCAGAAGAGCTTTAAACAGTCAAAATTTTTGACCTGTAAGTCAAATTGTATTCTTACATGCTTGTGTATAATTTCTGTAATTATTGCATATACATTTCTGAGGGTAGAACTTGACCTATCGACATCTTTCACCATGTGCTATCATGAGGGAAAATGAGTTTGTGTTGCAAAAGAAGTTTATCTCAACACAGAGTGGGAGTACGTCACACATGCGCCACTGATTTTTGTGATTTAGTGTTTTTACTAAGAGTAATAATCTGCACAATGAATCTTCATCTGAAAATCACTCTTCAAGCAGGATTTAAATATTTATGGGTGATCAGTGGGAATATTTGGTTTGTAATGTCTTTGTTTCCCTTGGGAAGTGTGCTTCTGCCAGGACCTGTAACATGCAGTTAGGCAGCATGTGTACAAGGAAGGAAGGTGCAGTTCAAGCATGTGCTTGAATTTGAAGTATTCTCAAAACCGGCTGTTTCGTTCACACTCAGAAGTCATCATCTTTCAACATCTTCTTCACATAAGAGAGAAGTATTAGACTTATGTTTTAGGAGAAATGGGTGTGTTTTCATGATGGACATGATGGTGACAGGGAGAAAATAGTCGGCTGAGGTGAAGCCTGCAAGGTAGCCAGATAACTGTGAGTGGGAGATATGAAGGTCCTGCAAATCACCCACACTAAAGTGTGGGACTCAGTTCCTCTTCAAGGCCAAATTCACAGGGCAAATGTGGTTTTTATAGCCACTGCCTGCAAAGCCTCAGCTGAGGTTAGAGTACTTGATGTTTCTGCCAGTATGGAGTCCTTTGATTTCAGTGTTGATACAGAGGTGGGGGCTGTTGCTTGGGTGTGGTGATAATGATGTTCTTCCAGAGCACAGACACTGCACTCATTCTGCAGATTTTGTTTGAAGATTTCTTTTCTTTAAGGAGAAGAGACAATATTTTAACATGGGAGCACTAAACAAGCACAAGACCATGTTTTGACTGCACCAGGTGAATTCTTATAAATTATCCAGTGGCTCTCTCATAATTGCTTCAGGAGAGTTAAATCCTGGGACCTGCATCCTTCTCCTCACACTCAGCAGCTCTGAGGCCACTGTGTCAGGCATCTGTAATTCCTTTCCTACCTACAGATTTTGTTTCAAATATCAAGACAATGGTGACAGGGAAAACAGTGTTTCAATGTATGTGAATTACAGTATTTGAGAGTTACAGTAAACTGCTATTTCAAACAATGTAGCTCGAAGCATGGTGTGAGAGAAAGAACAGGGAGATTTAAGTGCCCTCGATGAGCTGAGTAGCACACTACTCACAAAGCTAATGTCTGCTCTGCGTTATGCCAGCTGAGCTCCCTGACATTCTTAAAGCCCAAGTTGTTTGTAAGGTTATTATCAGAGATTTCTCTCTTTCTGAAGCCAAGGGAGGAAAAGAGCAACTGAGGCAAAAGTTGCAGACTGTGTTTGTTTGTGATTTATGACTGAGATGCAGACATCCAGTTCTGGTAAAAATAGCCTTGCTGGTGTGTTTGACACTGTTTCAAAAGGTACTTATTGACAAGAAAGTGGAAACGAGAAGGGGGTAGTTGAGCTCCTGAGGACTGAAAAACAAGTCAGCCTGTCTGTGGTGCGAGGCACTCTCCTGTTCCCTTGAGGAGAAAGCTCATAGTGGATTTCAGCTCCTGCAATGGCAATGATGTTATGTTTCAAGCTTCTTACTGCACTGTAAATAACAATATGTTGAAGTAGTAGGAATACAAAAGTGGAGAAAATGCATTCAATTAGAAACAACTCCTACTACTCACTGTAAAATGGAACTGGTTTGCAAGCAGTATAACTGCAGCCATTGCTACTCTCACCTGTTATTGTTTATATATTAGTTCATTTGATTTCCACCTTTTTGTTCTGTAAAATGGAGCTTTAAGGCTGTTCTTGCCTTGTTATTTATATACTAGTTGCCTGCCTTTGAACATGAAAAAACTATTTATTCAAACCAGATGTAAAAATTTTGCCCAGACCTCCAGTCAGTCTTCCAGTGGCATGAGTCAAGCAAGCAGACCAGAGGTGATAATAAAGAATATTATCAGTTCTTAAGTTTCTGCACTTATAGCAGTTACAGAAATCCTGTAAGCTGATGGAGAGTTACACAGTTTGTTTTTAGCATACTGGTTATCTATAAATACACTGAAGTGGGGTAGGAGTTCTTTAGGGCAGACTTTTTCTCTGTGCTAAAAGGGAAAACTGGAAAGCTGAAAATCAGCTTGTGTAGTGACAAAAATATTCAACTGTATTATTTAACTCTTTATTAAATTCATTGTAATTTGAAGCACCTCTGATGACACTAGATAACATCCTGAATGAACTCTGAACTCTGATACGTAGTTTAAACACCAGCTGTATGCTGTCCAAAGGATGGAGGAGATGATTTGAAGCATTTTTCCATGTCTGAATTCCAGCTATGCAGTGTAGTTTGCAATGAACCTGAAATAACAGAACTACAAAGGGAAAAACTTTGCTATGGCAACAAACCATTTCTAATTTAAGTGAGCTTGGTGTAAGAAAAGAAGCAGCAGTGTGATTTAAACCGAAACAGACTTTGCAAAATAAGCAATGCAATAATTAATCTAAAGCTAAACAGTAATTTAAATGTCTACCTGCAATAATTTAGCATATCCACCTGTAACTCTCTTTTCCCTGGTATTTTCTGAACTAACAGAAACATAGAACAACATTTTATCATTTTAGAAACTAAGACAGGAGTTAATTGAGTCAGACTCAGGAGAGACATAGGAGTCCCTAAACAAAACTTGGTACAGAATATGCATAATTCAGGATGTAAGGTCAAGATTACTTACAGTTGGTGTTAGGCACCAAATTAGGAGCCCAAATCAGGAGTCCTTATTGCCAGAAGCTATCTCCACATTCAGTGAAGTCCAGTAGAGAAATATACCCATTGTGTCTTTGGATGAAGTGACAAGAGCATATTTTTCAAGGCATGGTCTCTCTGATTTTTAGGGAGCACAACAGGACTGTTTTCCTAGACAGCTATCTCAATTAGAAAATGAACCAGGATCAAAGGCCTTAATTCAGTCCAGTGGTTGATAGGAATTATAAAACTGTATTCCAATGCAAATTAATGCCACTCATTCACCATCCTCCAGGCTGCAATGATGATTTCCCTGACTTTGGGTTAACTGCAAGCAACGTCTGCTTTTTGTACAGCCTTGGTGCAAGATAACACTTTGGTTGAAGGACAACATGCAGAATCTTCTTCTGATAACCAAGAACTTTCTTGTTGTTAATATAATGTAATTAGATAAAAACAAACTCCTTTGTTCTTCCCAAGCCTTTTTACAGGCCGATGGCTTTTCTACTGTGTTGGGGATTTTTTGTTGTTGGTAATTTTTTTTGTCTATAATTATTTTATAGTTTTTTTCAAAGGATAGACCACTGTCTTAGAAAAATGTATTGATAAAAGTATTTTGTACTTCTTTGTAATGCTTTTTCTTTTTCACGATTATCTCAGTCACTTTTTGGGAAATAAAAATAAAAAATAATCCTTAGGGTGTGTGTGTAGGAATGTTCTCATTCGTCAACAACTCTCTGTATAAAGCAATGATGCTGCCTGCACTGCCTGAAGGAATGGACTCTGCTCCTCTAGCCCTGCAGGAGACAAGGGGAAAGCTTTTGGAAAGTGCACTTGGGACATATAGGTGACTCTCTTCTTGAATGCATTGCCTCTTGGTGATCAAAAGTCAGAAAAGACTTAGCAAGCAATGGATGGTATCTTTCCAGCTCTACTCAGCTACTTCAAAAGCTTCTGCTTTGCCGTTAAAGCAAACTAGATGATTCAAAGAGTTATTTTTGATTAAAATAAAAATGATAACATCTTAGTTGGCCAATCAATTTCAAGTAGGCTCTGCAGTAAATAAATGGCCACTTGTTTATTTTCTGTTGCCACAAAACACAATTTGACTTGACTGCAAAAAAAGCGGTGGCTTTTTCTGTCATATTTGGTTACAGTCTCTCAATTGAGGGTAACTGGGGGAGACCAGAATGTTGAAAAATGTTGAAATACTATGATTTCTTTATGCTAAACTTGAACATGTTTAATGCTTACAAAACAATTAAATGACTTTTGAAATCAAATTGAATGATTCAAGCTTGCAGAATAAGGCTTAATCTTCGTTTGTTTTGCTTCTGCAGAATAAAATGACCGTAGTCAACACAGGGGATTGCACAGTTTTTTAAAGCATGTTTACTGAGCTTCTTTGGTAAAACTGTCTTTATTACCTCTCTTTCACTATGTTTTGGGCCTGAGTTTGGTGGTTTTTTTGCTTGCTATTGTAGGAGAAGGTTTCAATCTACTTGCAGTAATTTTGTTTACCTCACAGCTGGACACTCCAAGAAGATGGAATTGTATTTATTTTACTGTGTGACTCCTGTGACAGACTTTCTTAAATAAATATATGATTTTGAAATAATCAAAATTTATATGTGGAGTACTTAAGTTACATAATATCATTGACTTTTTGAGTTAGAAGGGACTAGTCATTACCTGATCAGAACTTCTCTAATTGTCCTAAAATTCCATTCACTCAGTCCTTCATTATGCCCATCCATTAATAGGTAGAGGTGGAATAAACCCTTTAAACAGACACCAAATCTTGATAAAAAGAGATTGCTGTGAGGTTATCTATAACATTTTCCAAGTTTCCCAGTATACGGGTTTTGGCCATTTATGCAAAACTACATTTTTAATTGTTGGATATAAACTCTTCATTTGTGTTTATGTGGTGGACTTGTTTCTCAGAACCATTTGTTTTATCTTTCTGTAATCTTTCCTGTTATTTATAATTTCTCCAAACTCTGAGCCATTATGGACTTTATCTACAGCATCTTCATTCTTCCCATCTTCAATTCATTCCATGGATTGATCTCTTTCAGACTGCACAAAAAAGAAGAAAATTCCTTCTAGGGTTCACTAATGGGAGATCCCAGATTTATTGTGAATTGTGATTCATTCATTAAAGAGATGCTGCATTGATGCACTGTCTGAATAGGGTAGAGCTTTGAAGAACGTCTGGCCTCATGGGAAGTTAGCAGGTTGCCTCTATTATCAGACATGTTCCAAGTTTATTGGAATCACCTGTTTGCTCCATAATCAGCTTAAATTACAATTTTATTTTCAAGGGCTTGGAGATTGCAAAATATTGAATCTCTTTTCACATTTCAGCCTTCATGAGAGGAAGTCAGCAAAAAAAAGTGCATTTTAAAAGAAATACAAGTCTGATTTATTTTAAAGGATCTGATAAAGGTGTCAGTGGTATTAGGTGGAGATTTGGAGGGTCCAGTATACTAGCTCTACTCCGGATAGACTGGCATTGTTCAGAAATAATTACATTTCTGTAGGATATATTTCATACACTTGCCTTGCAGAAGGATACAGACTTGAAATGCACAGAGGGAACCCTAGAGAAAAAGCAGTTTACTGTAAAACATCTCCCACCACAGATGGTTTCAAGCTGAAGTATATCACAATGTATTTGTATTGCTCCCACTGAGAGTGATTTTTAATGCACTTCTGGTGGTAAAGAAATCTTCTGAAGACAAGCATTGTTTGAGAGGAACATTCTTGAGCTGAGGGAAATGGATGAGAGCAATGGTGAATACTACAAAGAAAAATGTTTAAGGCAATCAAGGAATGTAGGGATTATGAAGAAAAATGGTCAGTTAGAAATATTGTTATTATGTTGACATCCCTGGAATTAAAGGTAAAATTTTCATATTTAATCCATTAACTAAGAATCTATATAGGGCATCTGGCTTGCATAAAGGCTCTCCCTCTATCATTTTGCCTTAGGAGTGAAAAAATCAAAATATTTTCATTAGTTAATTTTAGAAGATGGGCAAGAATATGAGTGGAAGGGGACCCTTGAACTGTTTCTTCTGGTCTACCTCAAAATTCATGTCCTATCTTCCAAGCCAATAGATAGCCTTCTCTGTCTCAGGCTGGGAGTAAGGTTAATGACCAGCACATCGTTCTTAATCTGGGATCCAGGTTCCATTTTGTGTACCAGCTTACTCTGCAAAAGCAAATTCCAAGTAATTAAATGTTGTGGATGAAGCCTCCAATCCCTGTGGGTCAAGGCTTCTTTAAAACAGTAAAGAGCCCTGAAGAGGGAGCATAGGACATAGAAGGCTGATTGTAATTAATGAAGGGATGATGGACACAGTAGGAAGAAACTTGATGAAAGTGAATATAGCACCTTCCACTGCAAACTCACATCCATATTTCTAGCTCTGCAGCAAGACTCTTCTGTTCTTTGCAGACAAACTGACAAATAACATGGACAACACACTTAATAGGGTACACTGTATTGTCTAGGAGAAAAAGGAATTGTGAGAAATAGTCCCCTGTGCAGTTTCAATGTTTGGTGTCCCATTGCATTCCGAGAGCACTCAAATATCAGCAGAGGCCACTTGGCCTGACAGCTGCAGTCAATGAGATTTCCTTCAACACTGCAGGTGAAGACCCCTACATATTACTATATGGTTCTCAGTAGGATTCTTTTTCACATTGTGAACACTCATCACATTGTGAAAGACATGTCAGAGATACTGTAATGTTCAGCAAAAAATCGCAGGCTTATACAAGCTTATTCACCTATACTTAGGGTTGCAACTGACTAAACAGAAAGGCAAAAGATCTCTAAGTCTAGTAAAATATGGTTTGAAAATTGTCCCTGAAAATTACCTCTGAGAATTTTTGTGTATTCAGAGATCTTTTGATTGGCTGGTGATTTGATACACCTGTGGGAATGAGGCTTTTTGGAGGTTCATCTGCCATGGTCTGTTTGAAAAATGCCAGTGGCATTTTTACATTTTCCTGTTTTCAGCATTCCATTTCCATTATCTCAAACTCTCAAATTGCTTAGCTCAAATTCAGCAAAATAGCCTATCTAACCAGCACAATGCTCATAATCTCATAATTTGGTTCATAATTTCCCATGGCAGTTGACTTTCCTGGAAAAGCAGTATCTGTGGTAGCATCTCTAGGCTTTGTTCTTTCTCAGATCTCAGATCTCGGCCTTGTCCTCTTTAGAGCAGATGATTAGAATTCCACTTAAGTGATCTCTTAAGAGCCAGATGACCCAGTGCTTAAAACCCAAACATGTTTGACCCTCAAGTCTGATGTGGTATGGTAATTTGTTCCTCCTTTCAGGAAGCTGTGACCAGGGACAATACAGTTGTCCAAG
The DNA here is from genome assembly GCA_013399225.1 of Rhipidura dahli. Lineage (NCBI taxonomy): Eukaryota > Metazoa > Chordata > Aves > Passeriformes > Rhipiduridae > Rhipidura > Rhipidura dahli. The sequence continues at coordinate 606,699 of VXAC01006427.1, read as the reverse complement.
CAGCTGTCTTAGAATAGATAGTCAATTTTAAGCAGAGAGAAAAATTCTAAAAGAGGATTTTTAAAATTACAAAAGGTGTCACTTTATTGAGTGCTTGATTAGGGGCTAAATTTTCAAGTATTCTTTCAAGTCTGGGGTCATCTTACTGTGCTTTTAGCCTCCCTGTTCTCTTTATTCAAACCTAACTGAAATTTGTGCTCCTTTACATGCTTGGACTTGTAACTGAACTTGTTGAGCTCAGCAGGGAGTTGTGATAAAAGCACCAAACTGAAGAGCTCTTGTGCTGTGTCTGAAGTATCTGGTAGGGAGTGTTTCAATTCTCACTCCTCCTGATCACATCCTCTGACAATCCAGTTATTGAATTAAATCGCTCTATGAATACATATTCATGGATCAAACAGCTCAAGAATGAATCCAACTTATAATATTCCTAAATTACTTCAATCAAGTCCAAATCTATTACATAGATAATTTCCATCTCTGACGTATTTTGTCTAATGTGTAAGATTTTGAAAAGGATCATTTACCTTCTATCACAGTACATCATATCAAATCATCTTGATCTGCTCATTAAATGTAGATGATACATATTATGTGGAATTGCCTTGGATTGCTCACTCATTGAAGGTATCTGTCACAAACAAGAAGATGCACATATACACACACACAACACACAGAGCCATGGGAACTACCTCCAGTGGTGAGTCCTCTACAGGGAAGAAGGAAAGCACAGTGGGATACCATCTGTGGTAATACGTGTCATGCATCTGTCACTCACCAAAAATATGGTATCACAGACCTCCATGAAGAGTCAGGAGTGCTAGGAATCACAGTCAGGAGATTGGTTCTCAGACTGCTTGTTAAACTACCTCTTACCAAAAAAACCCTCACCAGATGTTGTGCCTGAGATGAAGGAGTAAATCCCAGAGTAATTCAAATCAATGGCAAAATTCTCATAAACCTTGAAGAGGCCAGGATTTCACAGGAGGAATTTTAATTTGTCAGAGGACACTAGTGCCTACTAAATCACTTCTGGGTATATCTGTTTGGGCTGTTTCTACCCTAAGATATTTCCAGCATTTTGACATAAAATTAGCAATAAGAAGACCTGAGAGGATTAAAGGATGAAGGAGCATTTACTGTAATAGCTCCCTAAATATTTTGTGTTCCGTATATGAAAGTATTTCATTGAAGGATTTTTCAAATCTTAAATTTTTTGCTATTACCATTCAATAATCGGCCACACAAGAAATAATTTTTTAAAAAGAAAGTAACAGTTAAAAAATTAAAGATAAGAATGTACTAGAAGGGCAACATCCAGAAGAACAGGAAGCTAGAGCAGTGTGTGAGGCCTCACCATAGCACAGACCAAAACACCATTGTAGTGGAGCAGGAAAAATTACTGCTGTGGAGTTGGGAAAATGTGAAGAATAAGAGAAAATAGAAAGTTTGAACACAGAGGAAGAGACAGTCAGCTGGGTCAGCAAGTGCTATCTTGCCTGCATGCATCTCCAGCTCTCTGACTCATCAAGGACAATGTTTATGCCTTGGTGGATGCCAAGAAAGCCCATAGCTCCTATAGTCACCTGTTACTAACACTTTGGGTGAGCTATTGATTTCCCAGCTACAAGTGGAAGAGGCTATCGGGAAAAGAATGTAAATAAAGACACACAGAAACAAAAAGCAAAACAGTGGGAAATCCTACTGGTGTGGCACATGCCTCAGTTATAGCTGCCCATTTCCTTGTACATAGCTGTGTACAGTCTTCTCTTTGAAATGCAGTTACTGTGTTATTGATTTCCTAGATATGTTTTTAAAAGCATTTAGGACTGGGCAATTAGTTACTGCTTAATGCAGAATGTCAAAACAGAGCTATTGAACCAACTAATTGATCAATTGTTTCATTATTTCTTTCACATGGTTTGATGTGGACCTAGTCCAAGAGAACAAAGGAAAGAAAAGTTAGTTGGAATTTGTGATAAGTATTATACAACAGAAAGTTGAGGAAAGATGTTTTAGTGTTGAAAGGAAAGAGTTTGGGGATAAAAGCAATTTTCCAGTAATTGCTTTTTTTTTGAAACAACCACTCAAAGGAGTATTTCACAACAGGGCAACAGAACAAAGAAATACTGAGCTGTGTACACAGTGAAGTGTATTTATTGTAACTAGGACAAACAACATGCCTTTAACTATGTTACGAGAACATATTGATATATCATTAATTATCTCATTCTGAAGTAAAACATAGAATAATAATTATTAAATTATAGAATCAGCTCTGGACCAGAAACCCAAAATTGTGGACTTCAGCTGTAACTAGCAAAAGTTTGGGGAAAATATATGTGAGAGAAAAAAAGCATAGGATTCTGGAAACTCTTTTGGCCTCTTCACTTGAAATGAAGGGCTGCTTATTCACTCACGTGAATAGAAGGCCAGGGCCAACCTGAAGGGCCACCTCAAAGGGCCACTGACACACAGAGATAGGGTAGGATGTCTGAAGATAGTAGGGTCCAAGTACCTGCTGAAGCAGAGTCAGCTACAGTAGACTGCTCAGAGACACCTCCAGTTTGATTTGAATTTTGTCAAGAATGGAGACTTACAACATTCCTGGTCAAATTATTCCCACTTTTTTGCTTGCCTCCCCTTGTACCAGCCTCCGGGAGAGATGTTTTACAGGTTGCTCACTGCTGTATTCCTCCCCCACTGAAACTACATATGCAGCTGAAGCATCCTGGCACCTCTCCTTGAGGTGCAGAAACTCTTCCCAGTCTTCTGCTGTACTGGTGCAGCTAGGAGATACACATCTGAATTCAGGAAACTTTTCAGCTCCATGTTGCTTTCTGTCTCCATTTAGAATCAAACAAACAAATAGAAGACAAACAAACTTCACAAAAACACAAACCCCCATTGTCCTGAAAAAATGTGGCACAGTTTCTCCCTGGGCTACATTTCTTTCTGCGCATGTTGACAGATTAAGGGAATAACCACAACAACCACTGCAAGTCCCAGGGTCCTTTTTTTCCAAAGATTTGTTGTTCCCAAAACATTAGAGATAGGCAGATGTTTTACTAGAAAGCCAAACAAAATACCATAGAAAATGATTAATTAAATAATGATGAATGTAGCTCACTAACTGTAACTCGTTAATAACTATTACAGCAAATTCTAAAAGACTAAAAACATTATACAAACAAACACTTAAATCTGTAGCACAGGAGGCAATTCAAAGAAGCTGAAAGTACAACAACATATTTAAACAGCTGGAGAAAACACAGGAGGTGTCAAAATTCTTTTGTTAGCTGCATGCTGTCACTGGAGTAAAAATGAATATAAAGGGATGATAAACACCCAGGTTAGATGCATGGTATTAAACTGAATGCTGAAGACTTAATTCTGTTTTCATTTTACTGGTGGGAAAGTGATGTGGCCAGTGGCATTTGCCCACTGCAGGTAATTTTTATGCAGGGATAAATATAGGGCAGAGTAAGAAAGGCTAGAAAATCTGGGTAATTTAAAAATACTCAAGGTAAAGAGGCCTCTGAAGTTCAACCCAGAGAACTTCAAGGGAAGCCAAAGGATTTTCTGAACCATTAATTATTGACTTCAAGAACTTGTGAAGGACAAGAAGATAAAATCTCTAAGGACAAGAGAAAATCAAATTCAGTACCTACTGTTAATAAAAGGACAACAGTATGACCTGGGGAAGTATAAACTCATCAGGATAACTTTAATATGTAGAAGATGACAAAACATGTTATTGCATAGTCAATTCATTAGCATCTAGAGGAGAACAAGTGAAATAAAATAATCAAACACTGATTTGTCAAGAACATACTGCATCAGAACAATCTTTGAGGAGACAACTAGCCAAGCAAATAAAGAACAGCAGAAGTCATATATATGGACTTTATTAAGACTTTTACATGGTGTTGGGCCTGGTGTGCTTTTTAGTAAAGGCATCACCACACTGGGCACAGCTGGTTGTTCTGTAACACAAAGACTTAATACTAAAAAAAAGAAAATAATGATATTGATTAATATTAGCCATTTTTCTGTTTACTCTAGGGAATCTTACACATCTCTGCAGAGCTTGCTTAATTCACCACTTTCATTAGTGGCTTGCATTAAAGAATGCTCCTAGAATTAATGGGTGATGCTGAGCCAGAATGAGTTATAGTGAAGAATCAAGGATCAAAATTCTTAATACACTGAACCAACGGTCCGAAATTAAAGATGTAAACCAACAGAAAAAAAGTGTGAAGTATTTTGATGAGGAAGCAGGAAGTATAGAAATTAAGAGACCTCAGCTAGATAAACACATTTTATTTAAGGCATTATTTTCTGGAAATTTATGAGAAGGATTTAACAGATGTTGGAGGGGACAACTGAGAAAATTAAGAGGTCTGCAAGACATTAACACTGTACAAAATTGAAGCAACTATTGTTTTCTTAGGTTGACAAAGTGTAAATGAATAAGTGAACCTGGTAGAGATGTTCCACACAATGAATGTTTGCTAAAAATGTTTATTCGCTACCCATTGCCTTTACTTAAAACAAAGAGGATTTTGCTTCTTTGAAGAATTGTTTCTGAGAAGAAACTGTAAGAGATGGAGGGAAACACAGAGCATCCCAACAGCCTGAGTTACCTTAGTGGAAGGTACTACGAGACTGTTGCCCATGAAGGTCGAGGTCATAGCCCAGGGAAAATGCACTCCAAGAAGGCAGTCATTTATTCCAAAAGGGTCGCTGTGGAAACTTTATTGCTTGAAAAAGAGCAACTGAGCAAATTCCGTTTCACACTGTATCTGACTGACCCCTGAGGAGCCCAGTGAAGACCTGCTACACTTCTGCTGCCACAAGCCAATGCATGAGAGATCAGAGAGCTTCCTGGGAATGTGGTAGGCAGCCACAGGCAGTGAGTAAATTGAAGAGAGCAAGATCTGGCACCACTGTTTGCATAGCCTCTCCCTGCCATGCCCATCCTACTGATCCTTTTACCACCATATAAATGTTATTAGATTAGTAAATAAAAATTATAAAATAGTATAGCACTTTGATATTTTTATTCTGCTTCTGTTTTGTCATCTGTCATAGCAACACATCTCAGTGGAGAAATCAGAAGAAGCAGGAGTCATTGTCAATGCTATATAGCATGGTATAGAATGGTATAGGGAGGGTATGCCCCTCACAGTGCTGAGAATGGAGATTTTACTGAGCAATTTAGCTACAGCTGCAGCTTTTCCAGCTGAATGCTGAATGATGGAAGAAGCCTGTGTGTTCAGAAAATGTGGTGGTTTTTCAATACTAGGTGATTGAATGGCGAGTCCTGCATTCCACCCACAGCGTACTCTTCCCTGTGCACTTGTATGGTGCACTTGTTCAGTTAATTGCACACCTGCTTATACCATACAAGAGAGGAAATACAAAATATATTTTGATTCATTTTAACCTAATAAGTTGTTTTACTGAAATTGCCCACAATATTTTCTTTGATTTTTTAAGAAGGAATATATATATTTGAAGGAATAGTTGTTTGCATGACAGAAATATCTGAAAATTTGTTTCTCCATATTTCATGCATCAAACATAAAGATATTAAGAAGGCAAGAGAAAAGAGCATGCTAGAATGATGTATTGCAGAACAAATGAAAATGAACAATGCTCTCCAGTTACAGTTTCATCTCCTTTTGTATAGACAGTTATGATATTAAGAATCATTCATCACTCATCATGTTTCTCCAGTATTAAAATGAAGATTACTGTGATAATTTTTGCCATTTCCTCCTGGAGTACAGTAAAGATACATGCTAATAATGCTACCAATGGAAAAATAACCCATTTAGCTGAGTGCTGTTTAAGAGATTGTATTCACAACTTCTTTCATTTCACACAAATTAAACCAGTAATGATTCTTGATGGCTGATCAAATATCTGCTGTATTTTGCCATTTGTAAGGAGGTTGCAGCCTGGCTTTGAACTATTTTTTCAGTGATTTTTACTTTCTGTACTTTGAACTGATCAAAATGGTTGATAAATACTGATATATTTCACACTGAGACTGAATTTCTGAAAATATAAAACTAAGGAAAAACCCCTTAGTTCAGTAGAGGCCACAAATCCCAGATCTGATACACTAGCCAAGGTAATTATACCTAGCAGTCCACAACAGGGTTATTGGCATTAATGACTTTGTAAAAGCCAGTTCCAGATTTTAATAGAAGAACAGGAAGTTTCTGCTGCTATGCTTATTTTTCTGGCTCTGACACCAGCTGTTCTGTAGTTCAGTGCATCTTGGTAAGACCCCAGAGAGCAGAAGGAGAATAAATGCAAAGGGTCTCAGGTCATTGGAGAATGCAATAAAATTTCATTTCAAATGATGAACCAAACAGAATCCAAAGCAACCAGAACAACACACCTGTGAAAGACCAAAATGGTGCTATGACATCCTACCCTTCAGGGGAAGAACTTGAGTTCAAATCTGGCCCTGGGAGCAGAAAATTGGCAGCACCTCCTACTCTATGCCATGATTTTTGTCTCTCAGGCTGCATTTTTTCCAAGTTCCTCTGTGTCATGCTACTTAGAGGCATGAGCCCACGCTGGACTCCCACACACAGGCTTTGAGGGCAGTGCAAGACTGCAGTCTGTGCTAGGACTCCTACCAGTCTGGAGTCTTTTCCAGCACCTCAACAATCATGATGTTTCTTGAGTCTGGACCTGTCCTGTTCTCATCGAAGGGCTTGTGGACTGTCATACTGGGACCGATTTTGAGGTTTTGAGTAACTTAAGAGATTTAAAACAGCTACTTTTCAAGTGACATTGCAGGTGTAAAGGTTCCCTTCCATTATTGGAAGAACGTTGAAAAAAAATCAGTGCTTTTGAGAAGCAAATAATCGTGGAATGATATTTGGGTCTTTGTTTTCTGTGTCAGCTCATGCACTGTTTGAAACTGGTTTAAGAAAATAGTTCACAGCCATTCTAATTGCTGACACTCTGTGGTGAGGCGGGGGGGGGGGTCACCTCTGCTGTTGTCCTTACTGTCTGAAGGAAAGTGGAGTGGTCATAGTAAGAATAAAAAGGCTTCCATGCTGACTTTGTTTGGTCTTTTGTGTTTCTTTTATATTCCACGGCAGCTGAAATGTTAAGATCTATTTCAGGATATTAAATGAAACAAATAATACAATTTCATCACCCAGTCACCTTTGAGCATACCACATTACCTAATAACAAAGAAGATGGGATTAGAGCAGTGGATTTATGTAACTGAAATAAGGCATAATAATATCTGAGGAAACACGGGAAGGGGGAAATGAATTCAGATATAATATATTATTAGGGACTAGGGATTCATAAAACTGAACTAGATCACTATGAAGAGACTCAGACCTCAGTGATACAGTCGAAACCTATTTCATTAACTTCTGGCTGAAAATCATATATCCTCCAGAAAGGTTGAGGGCTGAAAGACTTCAGTGCTTGTGTCAGGAGAGCTGAGAATGAGATAATTTGGGGCAGATGGGAAAGTTCTTTTATGTTAGACTCAGCCTCTGGGATGTGTCTCTGGTTTTGTTCATACCTGTGCAACAGAGTCAAATACCTGAGGTGTGTGGGATCTGCAGAATGAGCCCCTCAAGCTCTGGGATGCTCTCCTCCTACAAGGTCTCCATGCATAATTGTTCACCTTCACTGCCACCAAGCAGGTGATGAAATACAGGCCAGGGATGGTCTCTACCAGTTCAAGGGTCAGTGAGACTTAAAGCCACCTATTTAGACACACCACTGAAATGACCCTAGCAAAGTTTTGGGGAAAGTTAAAGAAGAAGTTGTTATGTCTCCCCATTTGTGTATCAGATGAAACTAAACTAGCAGCATAGGGAAGTCCCACCAATATCCAGATATTCATGCTGAAGTCTGTTGGGGTGGGAATGGAGTTGAGAAAAATCCAGAGCAGTTGGGGAAAGTAGTTTGAGTGATTGTGGAAATGCTAAGGGAAGCCCATGCCAACAACTGTCACTTCTTTATATATTTGGCAGCAACACAGACAATGGGATTGAGTGCAAGTCTGATGTGTGGTGTGGTTGACACACTTGAGGGAAGGTATGCCATGAGGAGGGACCTTAACAGGCTTGAGAGTTGTGTCTGTGCAAACCCTCATAAGGTTCAACAAGGCCAAGTGCAGGATCTTGCATCAGGGTCAGAGCAATCCCAAGCACAGGCTGGGGAAAGAATGGATTAAGATTAGCCCTGAAGAGAGCTAGGGGCTGTTTGTGGATGAAAGGCTCAGTATGACTTGGCATTGTGAACTTGCAGCTGAGAAAGCCAACTGTGTCTGGGGCTGCATCCAAAGCAGCGTGGGCAGCAGGGCCAGGGAGGGGATTCTGCTCCTCTGCTCTGCTCTGGTGAGACCCCACCTGGAACCCTGCACCCAGCTCTGGGGTCCCCAATATAATTAATACATGGACCTGTTGGAACTAGTCCAGAGCAGGCCACTGAGCTGATCAGAGGGCTGGAGCACCTTTTTCTTTTTGAAGGCAGGCTGAGAGGGTTGGGACTGTTCCTTCTGGAGAAGGCTCTGGGGAGACCTTAGAGTGGCCTGCCAGTGTGTAAAGAAGACTTAGGAGAAGGCTGGGGAGGGACCTCTCACGTGGGCATGTAGTGATAGGACAAGGGGAAATGGCCTTAAGCTGAAGGAAGGTATGTTTGGATTAGATATTAGGAAGTAATTCTATACTGTGAGGGTGGTGAGGCACTGGAACAGATTGCCCAGAGAGGTTGTAGACTTCCCATCCCTAGAAATGTTCAAGACCAGTCTGGATGGGGGTTCTGAGTTACCTGATCTAGGGGGAGGTACTCCTGTCCATGGCCGGGGCCACTGGCATCTTTTAAACAATCTTTGAAGTACATGTTAAAATGTTATAAAACCATTTTTAATCATACGTCACACACACAGAGTCTTTTTTTCTCCATCAGACATGCATCTCACCTTGTTGGAGAAAGCTGGAGCATTCCTTAATTGTTGCTCAATGAAAAGCAGTCCCTTGGAGGTGGATGCTAAGTCTGTCTCATACTATGACAGAAATATTAATATTATCCCATATTTGAGTTTTTTGGTAAAATTCACAGTTTCCTGGGTGTCAGAATCCCCTTTCCCTAAACCTCTCCTTGCCCAGTTCCTTTGCATTGCATTCCATGCTCATGCTGCAGCACACACTGATGGTTCCTTTTTACTTTCTTCTGTGTGGCACCACATGAAAACAACATGATCTTTAAGATGTCATCCAACCCAAACCATCCCATGACTCTATGACTCCTTCCTCCACATTCACCTGAGCCTCAGGCTGTGCTCCCTACCTGCCCTCAAAGCCCTTGTAAATAAGCCCCTGACTACAGCAATCCCTAAACTTGGAGCTTCTTGCAGCAAAACTAGGTAGGAGAAGTGTTTTTAAAGACCTCACTCAATTTCAGAGCTATATATAGTGCACCAGCTTGTGTGCAAAAGCAGACTGGAAGAGAAGGAAAACAGAAAGGAAGTCAGAGGAAGGCGACTTGAAAATCGCTAGTGAGTGAGTGTTCTTCTGGCATGAAAATCTCTATATGGGTGCAATCTATCTGGTTACATATACAGGTACTGCACACCCTGCCTTTTTCCTAATATAACTTAAATTTTTAAAAATCACAATTGAACTCCTAACATTTCCCACCCAAAATAGCCAGTGGAATGTATTTCTTGGTCTGAGAGAAAGAAAAAAAAAGACTTTTTCAGAAGATACCATTTTAATTCCTTATCTGCTTTAGTAGAAATTCAATTTATTTAGATGTTAAAAAGGGACACGTATTCTACCTGAAGATAATTTTGCCTCAAAATATATTAGCTGTGAATGGAAATTTCTATATACACTCTTTTGTAAACCACAACACTGTACAAGAGATATGTAAGTTATGTAAGTTTCTTTTGTGTAGCTGTATAAAATAATTTACTACATTTCTGAAATTGGATAGAAGTTTTGCTATTGACTCCAACAAAACAAGTATTTTAGCCAGTGATTCTTTTCATTTATTCACTTCATTAGGCCTAAGCTTTTTTTTTATTAAAAGCAAGGACTAAAATGCTTTCAGATTTACTGGAGTCCTACAGTGTTTAAATAAATTTTGAAATCATAGTTAATGTCTGTCAAATAGGAAAAGACCATTTTCTTCTGTAATATTTAACATATGTAAATGTAACATATATATAAGTAACATATTGTATGTGTCAATACATGGCATTTGACCAGCAACTTTCTTGTAACTTCACTTTCCTTTTAAGAAAATGGGGTAAATCTGTTTGCTTCCATTACCTTAATTTGTACCATTCATTTTTAAATATATCTAAATCTGAAAAATAGTAGACAATTAAAAGTGTACATCAACTGGCATCAGTAGAGGAATTTTCTCTTAGGTAATGAGACAGAACAGAAAATCAAGATACCTCTACATATACAGGTTGTGTCTTATGTATGTATAGATGTATGTACGTGGACAAAGACATACGTACAGTTCAGGCATGTAGAAGTAAAATACCTTACATGCAAAAAAACCCTGTAGATGCATAGAGGGAACATCAACGGTAAGGAAAAAAAAAAAAAGCCAGATATTTGAAATTCAGGTGAAAATATCTTGCATAATTTTCACTGTTACCCCATTAAATTTTGCTGCAAGGTCAGTTGCTCCTCTCTCTCTGCATGTTTGCCCAAACTTTGAGGTCTTCAATGATCTCGGTTTGAGTGCTCAGGTGTCATCCCACACTTTGTAATACAAAATGAAAGGAAAGTACCAGTTTCCCATCTCTGTCCAGGAAGGCCAGTTGTTTTGGACTGATATCTTCTTGAGGAATCTTGTGAAAAAACCCACAGGGAATGCTGCACTGTTTTGAGGAAGATATAACTACCTGGTTGTTTCGAAATAAAAGCCATTCTTTTTTAAAAAAATCTGTCAAATAAAGTTGATGGATTGTCTGTGAGTGGAAAACCTTGGCAAAAAGGGGTACATTCCATTTAGAAAATACATGAATTTATTTAGAAAACCAACTGACCCTGGAAGGATCAACAGATCAGCACCCTGAATCAATCTTGCCACACTACTTAAAATGTCATCCATTATTTCAGAAAAAATGTGACATTACTTCTTCCAGCTTCTAAGTCCAGCAACCCACCATGCTGGGGAAAGCTGCTCTTCTGGACATACCATTTTCTAAGCCAACATCAGCCCTCATGTTTGTCAGTAAAGTCTTATTCTGCTATTAGGGAGTCGTCAACCTAAAGCAGACCAGCTCCGATCTATCTGTAATAAACCTACATATCTGACTCCCACTAAGACTTAAGGCAGATGTGTGAACATACACTTGTATGAATGTGTTATGTTCTGGTAGTCCCTGTAAAAAAGCTTTCTGGGAGATATGTCTGTGTTTTAGAGCCAATGAAGTGGTTTGTGTTAGTGCCAGTCTTGAGAAAGGTAGGACACACAACAGAAAATACAGATGTTGTCTGCATTTCTTTATTCTCAGCCAAAGAAGATCAGGGCAGGGCTACTACATGGCTTTGGAGCAAAAGTAATTTATATAAGCTACTGCATTGTGTTTCACATAAAGCCTTTCTTTTTTCCTTCTTTCTTTACCTTAAACGAACATGACCAAATTAACAAAATCTGTGTGGGAGCTTACATTTCAGCCAGAATCCTCAGGCAGTACTAAATCTGGCTCTCTGCTTATGCAGGAGGCAGATGTGTTCCCCTTGTCTCTAAACTCTTGTCCTAGAAAATGCAAATGAGAACCCAAATCAGGTGTCCAGGCCCATCTGCTCCATTTTGCCTCTGACTATGGCTTTTCTAAATTAAATTTTCAGTCCCCAGTCAGAAATATTCTCTCAAGGATGCAGCAGAGGGTCTAAAAGCAGGGAGTGGAGGGAGCAGTTGGGGCAAGGCTCAAAATGAAGACCCTCCACTTCTTCCCAACCCACACCTGTCTCTGGCCCTGGGAGGAAAGCTGGGCAGAGGAGCACTCCTACCAAGTCATAGTCCTTGTTCAACAGTGGAAGCAAAAAGCCAACTATGGCTGCTTTTAATGGCCAGTTTAGGACTTGAAAATTTTAACCATTTAGCTGTGATCCCCTGGGTCATGATGCCTTTAGCTTAACTCATCACCTTTACTGGTGACTAGGTCCTGTGTTCTCACTTGTCATATTTTTCTCTCTGTATCACTGCAGTGAAGAGTTCAGGTAAAGTTGCACTTTTCAGTGCAGGACCTTCTGAACTTGTTAACTTGTCATTTTAATCACTCTGACAACCAGTGTGTGGGAGAACTGCTGCAATGACCTTTGTTCTGCCCCTGCTGCATGATTTAACCTACTTATTCAATCATCAAAACACATGTAAATCATTAGGGCTTGACTATTAAATTACAAGAACTACGATATCTGTTAGGACAATTTCTTTCTTTTACTTTTTTTTCTATTTTTTCCTTTTTCTACTTTGCTCTTGTGAGAACTCACTGGAGTACTGTGTCCAGCTTTAAGTCCCCCAACGTAAGGTTGTGGACCTGCTGAAGTGAGTCCAGAAGAGGCTCACAAAGATGATCAGAGGACTGGAGCAATTCTTTGTGAAGACAGGCTGAAAGAGTTTGGGTTGGAAAAAGCCTGGAAAGGAGAAAGCTCTGGGGTGACCTTAGAGCAGCCTCCCAGTACATCAAGGGGGCTTGCAAGAAAGATGGAGAGGGACTTTTGACAAGGGCATGCAATGATAGAGCCTGGAAGAGGGTAGGCTTAGATTAGAAGAAATCAAATCTAAGTAAGAAATAAATTAGGATGAAATTCTTTATTGTGAGTGTGGTGAGGCCCTGGCACAGGTTTCCCAGAGGAGCTGTGGATGCCCCATCCCTGGAGGTGTTCACTGTCAGATTGGATGGCACTCTGAACAACCTGATCTAGTGAGAGGTGTTCCTGCCCATGGTGGGAGAAATTAGAACTGGATGACCTTTAAGGTCCCTTTCAGTCCAAATCATTCCATGGTTCTCTGATTCTGTAATTTCAGCTCAAAACCAGTTCAGTTAATTTCAACACATTTCTTTTCAAGAAGAAGTAAACTTAAATGGAAATAAATTGCCTTTAATGAAATGCATCTCAAAAGAGCTGACAGTTCCTGGAGGTTGTCTCAGCTCTTGCTCATCTTTTTCTGACTCTAGGAAACCCCTGCCCAACTCATTCTAGTGTTCAGCCCCCACACAGTATTGTAGCCACCTCTGTTGTCCCTGCTGTCACTGCCATCTCCACTGTTGCCCCTTGCCTCTCTGACTGATATATACACTCATATAATTATATGAAATCATATACATATGTAATATATAATATCTATACACTAAAGGATTTGTACTAGTTTGGTCTTCCAGTTGCGCAGCCTGAGTGAACACAGCCTTATTATTTCTGTGCATAACACTGAACAGGCATTGCTATCTCCTGCAATCTTCCTAGGGCGTCCTGTATGCTTTGTAGTTTTCAGCACTTTTACAGGGAAATTTGTCATCACCTTGTCATTCAGACTTGATGGGCATGACCCTAGCAGTAGCTACAGAAAACAGATGAGTGTCCCACATCTGTGGGGTGAATTGCGTTTGCAGACCTGCTGCAAAATGCAAGCAAATAACAGATTGAAAGGAATCAACACAGGGCATTTTCAGTGCATAGTTACCACATTTTTATAGTCAACTGTAAACCAATTTTTTGTGGACATGTTTGTGATAGAAATTCTGGCTAAATTGCTGCAATGGGGCAAAATATAGCATATATTTTAAAGTCCCCAGGTGAAACCATCTATCACCCAAGAAAGGTGGAGAAAGCTATATAATTACAAAACCTTTCAAAAACCTGAAAACCTGGAGTTCTCTTTTCATAACTCAGAGTATAAACACTAGGAAGTACTGCAGCTGAAAGAGGTATTTTATGTAAATACGTCTAAGTCAACACAGAAAGACATCGGTGTCACTCAATAGAATACTACAACAACAGGAAAAGTGCAAATAGTTCTAGTTATTATATGATTAGTCATACACTTAAAGTTTTATTGACTTATAACACTAATTAAACACTGTGCAATATGAAATCTTCCTTGTTTTAATAACATGTTTAAATTGTTCCGCTGCATTGTTATTTGAGAAGCTGTGGCAAGAAAGACAGTATTCAGAAATGTTTACTGATATGTGGGGACAACACACTTGTTCAGCTAATAGGGCATCTTGAAACTGAAATCCAACTACTGGAGATTTCAGAGTAAATGTGTTTAAATCAAATACAAAATAAAATCTGTATCTGAGACTCAGAAAATAACATTATTTTCAGACTTGTGTGTGTCTGTGTTTTCTGTTAGAGAAACTCTCGCTTCTCAGTAAAGCTGAAAATCTTATGTGAATGGCTATATACACCTTTAGGCATTACATTTGAATAATTCTAGTTGAAAGTGAGTGTCACAATGCTATAATAATACATCTGAAAGTAGACTTGTGATGTTACACAAAGTTTGGGGGACATGTTTGTACATAAATGCCATATTTTTATATGAAGATTTTTGCCAATGCCAATAAGCTTTTGGTAAAAACATGGCAAAGAAGTCAGTTAGATTGTGAAAGGCCGTCTTTAGCAAATGCACAGTGAAGTGACCACCTCTTTGTGGCCTGATTTACTGCAGCAGTTCAAGACATGCCTTACACTGAACACAACAATCCCACCAAAGACAGAGTGAACTAGAACACACGCTTAAAAGTAGGTAGTCTTTAGTCTGGAGTCAGAAATGCTTCAGCTGCTGAAGAATTACTTTGGAAACCTGTAGCCATTTAAGGTGAAAGTCTCAGGACACTTGGAAGCCATTTTCAAATAAACTTTTCCTGACTATATTATAAGTTATTTTGTTATTCCTTTTAAATAATTAGTACTATTAGGAAATAACTTTGCTTTATTCAAACAGAGGTCAGACGGAATTGCTTTTGCTGACGTGAGTTTTCAGTAAGCAACTGTTATCTTTTCAAAAAGATAGCAAAAATCATTGAAAATATTGTTTTAAATGTTTTCCTTGCAAAGTAGTGAACTCTTGGAACAAACTTACTGTCTCACACTGTAAATCATGAGTCCTGCCCTGGGAGGGTAAGAGGAAAGACAATCAGTAGAGTATGGGACTAATGTCAGAGGTCAACTCTACTTCATTAATGGCCAGCCAGGCACTAGTGCAGCTGTGAAAAAAAGGTAAATTGCAAAGTAAACACAATGGGGAATAGTTTGTAGAAGACCTGTTGTTTCTATAGATTTTAAGAGTGGAGATCTCTGTAGAACAGTGTGTGAATTTTTGCGGGATCACAAAAATCCCAATTCTTTACCAATCTTTCTGTTTCTAGTTTCACCTCCTCCTCCTTTCAGCTCCATTGCTGTGTAGGCTTTAGGAGAGTGATCTTTGAGGGAAATGAGACACCAGACTGGAAACAAAAGGCCCACAGCAATCTGATGTACTCTTGACCTTCTGTTAAGGTTGTTTAAATTGGTGCCATAAATAAGTGAGGAGTTCACGGTAACGCTTTTCATCCAAAAAAAGGGTTTGAAATGGATCTGCAGAGAAATAAATTGTTCTCTCTGTAGTCATTTACTTTCATTCTTTCTTGTTCACTTGCATCTTGTTTTATTCCTGTTTTTTTTTTGTCACTGGCACTCAGTTGTTACCCAAAACTGCCCTTGGGGCTGTCTGAAAGGATATGTTCCCGTGTCCTTCCCACTCTTCCGCACAAGAGCATTACCACTCATGGCTTCAGGGGCTGCCCCCACTCTGAAACTGCTGCTGACCCTCTATTGAGTTGGTTTGGAGTGGTGTGTTAAACACAGACTGCCTTGCATGTATAAATTTAAATGTCTGTTCTCCTGAAAGGGGACATGTAAAGCTTACTTCCTTTCCCTGCTTTCCTCTACGCCAAATGAAATCTAAATTCACCAATAAGGGATAAAAGTTTGCCATGGAAGTCCTGCCAACTACTCATACAAACTGCACTGTAAAGATTGGTAATGATAGTAAAGTGAAAAAAACTCCAGTGGATTGATAAAGATTTATCTAGTGCCACAACGTTCAAGATTATAAATACCGGTGCTTTTGAAGCATCCTTGTAAAATTTGAGGCTCTCCAAATGTGCTTATTATCAGATTGTGTTTGTCTGTAACACATTACTGGACAATTTCTATAATTTTCTCACTTCATGAAGTGCTTAGCATTTCAGGGGTTGTTTGTCCTACTGGTAGAAAGACAAAAACAATCTGATATATGAATAGCAGTTCAAGGACCAATAACATTTTTTTTTTCTTTTTCACAGCTAAAAATACAACCTAGAAGAAAAATATTTGATACAAATCTGGATAGCTGTAGCAGTTCTTGCAATTTTCTCAGAACAGAGAAGGAAATGCAATTTTCAGTGGTGGCTATCAGCTACCAGAATCCTGCACGTGCATATTTCCAAATACAGTCATCTGTCCCTGGGAGGGTTGGAATGTTGGCTGCAGATGGATGCACTTACTTGTACAGAGGAACACACATTCCAAAATTTTTCTCAGAGGCAATTTTTTACTTCTGCCAGTTTTTCTTGTTTTATTGTGAAATACATAATACTTTGCTTCTTGGTGCTCTGAGGGAAATTATAGCAAGAGTTGGGTCTCTGCTTCACAAGTTCTTATGAGACCCAGCCAAGGTGTATAGAAAGACCCAATAGTTATTTTTGAAATCTCACAGATTGTAAACAAATCTCCTAATATTTAGAGAATTCTGGAACTTCCTCATTTTTAGTTTTGGTTGCTAGACTTCTTCATTTTCTTAATCAGGATGTCTGGACTCCTTCATTTTATTTCTTCGTTCTAGCTTGGGTATTGTCCCTTTCAATTTATAATTGAAGTCAATGAACTGACAGTTGTCTTTTGCACTGATTATGCCCTCTACTCACCCCTGGTGAGGCTCATCTGGAGTGCTGTGTCCAGTTCTGGGCTCCTCAAGCAAGAGAGACAAGGAGCTTCTGGACCAGGTCCAGTGGAGGAAAACAAAGATGATTGAGGGACTGTAACATCTCTCTTACAAGGAAAGGGAGCTGGGTGTGCTCAGCCTTGAGAAGGGACAACTGAGAGGGGACCTTACCAATGTCTGTCAGTATCTGAAGGGGAGGGTGTCAGAGGATGGATACAGGCTCTGCTCAGTGGAGCTGAGCAATAGGGCAAGAGGCAATGGGCACAAACTGATGCACAGGAAGTTCCACCTGAATATGAAGAAGAGCTTCACTATTGTGAGTGACTGAGCATGGTAACAGATTGCCTAGAGAGTTTGTGAAGTCTTCCTCACTTGACATATTCAAGAACTGAATGGACACAATCCTGTGCCATGTGCTCTGGGATGGCACTGCTTGAGAAGGGAGGCTGGACCAGATGTCCCACTGTGGTCCCTTCCAACCTGGCCCATTTGGGATTCTGTGATAAGAAGACATAATGGAAAATCCAAACTAGCTAGTGGTGATCTTATTTTAATTTTGGAGACAGATACTGCAACAACTCAGCATACATACTGTGCACTTAGTGGTTAAGGAATAGCCCTTGTGGGACACATAAGTCTGAAAAGCACATAGGTCATGGTGAAATGTACAGTTGGCTGTTAACAAATCAGTTAAAAAGTCCTTGACCTTGACATTTGTATCCTGAGCTGAAGGCTGACAAATATCGATTTATTTTCCATTGGATTTCCATGGCTGCAATCTGCTAGGGGAACACAACTGAATGCTTTTAATTAAATACAGATTCACAGCAGACTTTTTGTTTTTCTGAAATGCCCCAGCCTGCCCCTGTCTATAGGCTAAGTGCAGATGAGTTGATGTACTGCCCAAGAAGTCTGGTGTATCATTGTGGGAGTCTCCAGGCAGGGATTTCAGAGAGCCCTGCTGTGTGAAGCCAGCGGGTAGACACCATCCACATGTACACATGGTTGGCATCCTGGGCAGAGAGCCTGGCCATCCAGTGATACTTCCAAGCATTTCCTGCAGGACTCACCAAAGTGTACATGACTTTAAGTATTCAGTAGAACCTGATCCTGCAAATGCAGGAAAAATAATCACAATCTTTGTTCATAGTTAAGAGAACTGGGATTCTCTTTCTGTGTAGTCCCAGATAATCAACAACACTGGTTACACATGCTGAGGTGTGATTGGTGCTCAGATCAAGTACAAAAATTCACAGCCCAATCCAGGACCTTTGAGCAGAGACTCCCATCAGCATTCAGACGCTGACAGTTCAAGAGCTCCAGTTCTTCATGAGAGCATCTTCCTATGCAGAAGACCCCAATAAATCAGATAGGGGTTTGCTTGTTTGTTTTCTTGCTTCTTAACAAATGCTCTGTCAGTGTGCAAGAGGTTTGGATTGGCTAGACACTCCTATTCCTCCCTGTAACTTGGGTTGTATAATCCCTACACAGATTTAACAAAGAACACAACGCATCGTGTGTAAAGAAGCAAACCCTCCTGAAGTCTTAGTATTATTTAATACTTTGTATCTCAGTTATAGTGACCCCACACAATGTATTGTATGTTATATGCCTATTAAAAACCATGCCTACTATAAAAACGTATTTTTCAATATCTCTTTGTTGTGGGTGTCATTAAATGTAATTTGTGGGGCTTTTCCCCCCCTACATTGTACTGTACTAAATGAATTGTTACAACACGAAATGTTAAAAAAATTTACACAGTCAGCAAAAATATGTTTTTTCAAGACCTGTTAAATTGTTCAGCTCAGTGTTTCCGAAGCTTTGTGGATTGGTCTCATAAAGACATCTAGACAACACTTCAAAGATCAAATAAGTTCTCAGACAATCTTCTTGTTCGGTCTGATCTCCCCCTCTTTCCTCTTCTCATTGAAGGACCCTGACTTCAATGAGCAACAGAGCAGACCCAGACAGTTTTCTGTCTGGAAGTACTTGAATTACTTAGGCAATTTGCCTAAGTGAGTGGTTTACCCTCATGATAATGCGTTTTCATGTAGACAGTGAAATGAGAGGGCTTGAGGAGCATGTTATACATTAAATGTATGAAGGTCAAAGCCATCATCCTCTGTGCTGCAGAGTGCTCCCTGATTGTAGTAAGTCTGTATTAAAAACACATTAAAGAAATAGCTTCTGTCTGGTGAACGCTACAGAACTGTTAAACTTTTCTAGTGATTTGTTTTATTGATTTTTATAGGCAGAAATACAAGAAAACAAAGTTATATTGCTTTTGAACTTGGTTTCACAGACTTTACCCACTGTTGGTTATTTAAGAGATTCTCAAACCTAAATAAAATTAGAGTGTGAATTATGTCATGCTGTCAAAAACAGGGCATCTATCTCTATTTTGAAAATGTCCCTAAGAACCTGCCATGGCTTATGGAACTTTTAGTGGGACTTCAGCTCATAGACAAATACACTATATGAAGAAGTTAAACCATCATTTCTACATCAGGGATAAAAGTTATGAAGTTGACTATGGATATCTATGTCAACCAAAGAAAGTTCTTAATTGCCAGCCATTTTGTTAGCCATGCAAACACCTGCAGCTTTAAATCTGGGATACTTCCTAGCTTAAATGTGAGCAGATTGCTTTCAAAGAGGTGCTTAAATATAGACATGTGTGCTTAAAAATCAGCAGCCACCTCTGTAAACATGACTCTCTTTGAATAGGGTGAAAGAGAGCACAGTGAGTTTTGATCTCTGAGGAGCAGTGCATGAAAAAACCGCAGCTCAGTACCTCAGCCAAAATGTAAGATTTTGCATTTCTTGAGATGTTCTTCTCAAACCATATTTACAGCTCAGCTAGGGACACTGTTTCAGGAAAGGTTTACCATGCTTCACTGAAGTGGCAAGTCCAAGTTATTTATCTTTTTTATACAAGTAATCCTAAAGTGCTAATTAGACAGGGAGAGAGATGTTAGATGCTGTGACTGGTCAGAAAGGCTGGATGAGAACGGGCTTTTTCTAGCAGCAGGGTCCTAAATATCTCCAACTTCTTCTACTCTGTCCATTTGAAAAATAATGGATCATTTTTGATAAAGTTGTTTTAGGGTTGTCCCAAGTTTATCTTTGCATTTTTCCATCCACAGTTTTCAGATACTAGTTTGGCTGCAAATTATTGCTGTCATTTTTAAAACATGTGAACAGCTAACACGTTTCCAAACTGGCATGCAATCTGTTCTGGCTGATGTGGTGTAAAAGGTGTTGTGGAAAGGACAATGTTTTGATTTTTAAAAATTACGTTTCAGCAAATGTTCCTTGGAAAGACCCAGACCCATATACCTAAGGGACAAAACAGGATTTCCAGTACAGGATGACATGCCTGATGCATATCATAACAGCTCTTGTGTCTCTGGGATTTCTGATATTACCCCCAAGATAATTTATAAAGTTCTGTGAAGCTGTTCAGTTGAAGACTGGCTTTTCTTTGCTGTCTATAGGTGGCAATGGCATTCTTTTGACAATGTTATCACTTGTAATCAAGTCCTCAACACAAATAGTCTTGCAACTATTCAATTCAGTGGAATGGGACTGAAATACAATATGTGACAGAGGCTTTTTTTTTTTAACTACTTGGCTCTTTTCTTAAAAGCAAGGGCACATCCTTGGCTGCCCTTCCGTAATTCTGCACTACACAATAGCAGTAGTACACAAACCTGTCATAAAAAAGTAGCTTATGCAGTCATTTTTCCTGGTAGCAGGCAGAAAACATGATAGATTTTTGTTGCTTTGTGTTTCAGCTTTCCATGGAAGGGCCATTTCCGGACAACATGGAAATCTGGCAGTATTTTCTGTTGGCATGAGTCCTTGAAGAGCCTGTGGCCTCTGGAGACTGGAACAACTGAAGAGCATAGAGCATTTTATGTCCTTCAAAATACCTAAGAGAGGAGCTTTGAAGAGCCAACAAAAATTTCACTACCCAGGCTCTGGGTTTTTTTCTAATGCACAGAGTTATCTTGCTGAGAAACAAGCCAATGCCTTTTCACATTTATATTTCGAAATTTGTGAGATGCGCCCAGAATGGAGAAGAGACTAAACAGAGCATGCAATATCTGCCATGCAGAGTTTGAGTAAGACAAATTAAAGATAAAATACCTAATGAGTAACCTCAAAACCAAAAGTCAATGCAGTGGAAATGACTACTGGTTAAGATATGTCCCAGTTCTTTCTAGAATGTTGTCCACAGCCGGCTAGATCTTTCTGGTGCCAGCCTAAATTACAGGAGGGCCAAAATGGTTTGTCAAGCAGTCACAGGGGATTACCTAATGAAATCAATCTTGAAATCTTGGCATGGTTTGGAGTGATTGAAAATTTCTTTCTAATTTCCTGGCAGGCTGACATGGGACAGTGTGAGCCTCCAAAGTATAGTTTCTGAAAAGTTTTATTTGCAAATGTACAGATTTTTTTGTAGTATGGTGTTTCCTGTGTGGTCTTTAGAGAGCATGTAGACTTAAAAATGAAAATTACCTATTCTGCTTCAAATATTTTGAAAGAATATTACATAACAGACCATCAAAAGAGAACTTTGTATTTCTGTTTTCAGGGAGCAGGAATAAAAAATTTCCATAGCAGAGCCTTTCCTCAATTTTAATTTGATGTCAATGTATCAGAAATGGTTTATCTAGTAGTTCTGTCTCAGTGACAATGATGCTGTTCCCCAGAAAGCAAGGGGATTTCTTCAGGGTATCATAGCATCATTTTACATTTTATGTAACACTATGCACAAGTCTTCTTTGAGACAAATAATTACTCTAACCCCTACTCAATTCCTTATTGAAATACTAATTTCTGCAGTCCAGAAGAAAATGTCCTGTGTGTTGTCCTGTTGGCAAACCTTATTTTGGAAAATTCTACCATGAGTAACAAACTGAACCATTACAAGATCAGAGTTCTAAAAAGAGAAAACAGTCTGACAGTATCAAAATTTCGGTTTCAAATTCTTCATACCCCCTATGGGCAGAGATGTAGCTCTAATGGAACTCCAGCACTGCTAAAATTTCTGTGATTGCAGTCTGAATTCATGTAATTTTGGACTGTGCTCTTGAGTCATTGTTCCTGTTTTTTGTGGAGAAGATAAGGCAAAAAAATAGTGTCTCTGTACCCTCTTTCCTTAGGTTGTAGTTCTTGTCTAACTGCAAGTCTCAGCCACCCGTGGCCTGATGATGGTGCCTCTTTCCTGAAGCCCAACTGAGTACTTCTTGGAAGTGAAAGACACCCTAAACAACAAAAAACCCTGAACAAACCAACAACCAAAATCCCAAACAAAAATCTGAGTTGTTTACAATCAATCTGAAATGGAATACAAACAAGATAGAGGAACAAGCGTTCTGAGAAACCTTGACCTGGGGAAGAATTACTGGCACTTTCAGAAGAAACCTTGACCTGGAGAAAAATAATGCCAGTTTCACAGGTGTTCTGACACAATTCTTGCTCTCTTCACAGTAGAAAAATGTAAGCAAGTAAATAGATGCCTGCACCTTCCCTATGGGACATGCACCAGGGACATAGTTTAAAAGTGGATGTGGAGGAGATGCTGTGATGGAGGAAAATGGGGCTCCTGGTGTTGACTGTAGATGTTGCCCTGTTGACTGACAGCCACAGTCTGAGCGTGACCTGCAGAAAGGAGCCTTCTGAAGAAAGGCCTGTGCTGTGATTCTGTGTCTCTGAATGCAACGTGGCTGACTTTCTTGTGACAGAGCATTGCTGAGACTATAATTTGCATGTTCAGCACCTACAAAGAATTGACAAAAAAGATAAGTGTAGCATGAGTCTGCATCTGTGCTATTATGCCAGCTGTATGTGTTTACCTCGTGCACTTACGTACTAAATTTCTCACAAGAGTCATAAATACAATGGAAGTTAAAATAATAAACTCTGATTCATCAGGGTTCATCCTGACTGAATTGGAGCAAGAATATGCAGTTGCTTCTTAAATTATACCTTTTGAGCTTAGACAGCTACTTTATGAGTCTGAAATTGCCACTTAGTGCTTCACTGAAAAAATGTACCTAAATAATGACGTTATCAGCAGCAAGGCCAACAAAACTTAAGGAATTGTATCTGAGGAGCCCATCTACAAATGAAGACTGGCCACTGTGGGCCCTGGAGCCATGGGTGTAAAACTAGACTGAACTTCACATTCCCATTCTATTTTCCTTGTGTGGGGGCAAAGCTAAAACTCTGCCTGAGGAAACTAGGCACTGAACATTGCACTCATTGCTAAGTCTATGACTTGAGACAGATCAGAGGGTTTTCTGTGTCCCCAGACAGATGTTTTAAATTGGTGTTTACCAACAGCATATGCAGAACATTAGTATTCGCCTCTGCATTACAGAAAAAGCAACTCCTTAAAAAGCTATAGAAATTCTAGGTGAGTTTTTCCTGTCTTTATCTAAAAATATTTTGGTGAAGATGTTTACATATAGTTTAAGAAAACTTGTCTACTTGGAGGAGTCAAATATAAGAGAGGACTTGAAGCCGTAAGTTATCACAAGTACTGACAAGACAAAGAAAACAGTCTCATATTTTGATTTATTTAAGTCTTGGCTAATGTCTTAGTGATGGTCACATAGTTCTCTATTTTTTTTTCTAAATCCCTAACTTACCACAGGGTCATTCAAATAAGTAAACAATAAAATTTCTCTAGAATGAGCCCAAGCTGCATATTAAGAGACAGATAACTGTTACCAGTGATTTATTATCAGACTGTAAGGTTGTATTGCATGAAGTACCACAGAAGATTTGCCTTGGATGACAGATTTGCAATTAATAATCAACATGCTGGAGTACAAAACATACCTATGAACTCACAACGTGCAACTGGGAGGCATTGCTACCAACTAGAGGGCAGGGATAAGATGAAAATAAAAGCAGGAGGATAAAAAAAGCCCCCAAACCCCCCAACCTGGATACTTTGAAGAAACTGGTTCTATAGAAACAGAGGCCAGAGTACAGAAGAGTGCAAGGCAGCCTTATAAATACAGGAGAGAGATGGAACAGCTAGGTAGTATAGCAGAAATGGGATAGGCGTTAGGGTGCATGGGAAGCCAAATATGAGTCAGTAATGCTGTGCTATTGTGAGCAAGGCAGACACCATAAAAAGAGTTTTTGCAGACCTAAAACAAAACATATGAAATAATCTTTCTTTTCCACACAGCTTTAACCAGGGTACTGTGTCTCATTTGCACATGACACTTCCAGAAAGCTGTGGACTAATTAAAACGTGGCAGTAAGAGGAAAACAAAAATATTCAGAGCTTTCAAAAAAATTTGAAATACAAGAACTTGAAGAAAATGGAGACTTTTTGCTTCAAAAGAGAGGGTGAATGCATGGCCTTGATATGTGTTTTAAAATAGTAAATGGTCCCACAAAACCATCTGTTTTTCTCTGTCTGAGGACAGTGACACAGTGGCACCAACTCTTTGAAAAGATTGTGTTGTCTTTGTCCAGCCATAAGTTTTTAAGATTACACATTCAAGAATGAGTGCTGATCTTGCTTTGGGTCAAGTGCATGTACAAAATGTCTTCTTGAGAGCTTCTTCAGGTCTATTTTTTAACACACACAGACTGTTTGGAATATGAAGCTGTGATCTCATGGAAAGGGAGAGAAGCTATGCATTTTTCTTCTTAGCACTTGGGAGCTGGATGTACAGTTCTTTTGGATTCCTTTCACATCTCAGCCTCCTTGTTTTGATGATTTGAATTACTGTTAGGCATGAAAAAAGTTATTTTTGTACCCTCACTAAAATTGGTCAGACTGAAATAGGGGGAAAATACAGTGTAGGTCATAGAAAACTTTCACTCCTCTGTGAAAGAAAATGTTTTTAAATTACCAGCATATGCATTTGGAGCGTTGTAGCATGAGAACAGATTAAGCTTCTGCAAAGTGTTAGAATTGCTAGATTAAAAAAAAATTGATCCTGGAAAATAATGGACTAAAAGACAAGAGGAAAAGAATTGTTAGGACTTTTATAAATGGAGGAGTATTTTGTGATAGGGTCATTTATGCTATTTCTGTGTAAGCAGTTACAAATGAAAAGCATGAATACAGATACAGATTTACTGAGGCAAGCTACAACAACTACGATGTATGCATTGACTGTAAACTTCTGTCCCATTATTCTGAGATATATGGTTCTGCATTTTATTTAGAGATAGTAGCGATTTATTCCGAGATATGATTCTGTGTTTTATTCAGAGATAGTAGGTAGATGTGTAACATACCTCTTTGGTTCCTCCTTTCCCTCACCTGTCATTTTTCTTCCTTCCTCTCAGCAAGCTCTTCTCATGCCCAAGTCAGTTCAATATTCCCTTTAGGCACATGAACTTGGCAAGTCTTGCCAAAGGTAGTGAAGAGTGGAGGTTAAGAAAAGTTCCAGTTCTTGCTCTATCCAGAGCCTGCCACATACATGGTTTGTTTCTCTTCAGGTCAGAGAATTGTCAGGAGCTTGGTGTCAGAAAATGACCACAGCACAGGGATGAAACAGTTTCTTTGTGTTTCTGGTAACCTCTTTAGTGTAGTAAGGACACCAAAAGGGAAAAGACAGTCCTCAAATTCCAGAGCCACATAGTATAGCTCAGTTTTCTCGCAGTGTGCATCCTGCCCCACTCTTTTCCCCGGGAAAAGACTGGTACATTTTCAGGGTCCATTTCCCTCTTAAATGAGCTACTGATAAAGCCAGGGCTCATGCTGTGTAAGAACACCTCCAGAATAATGTCTGTAGTGAATTAAGATATGACAAGATAGACTTCTGTTTTGTAATACCTTAGCACTCGTGTAGGGCTTTTCAAGCCTCTGCTTTCTAGAGTTATCAACCCAGACTACTTCATGTGTCTTGGATGTGCTTTTGTTAAAACTGCATGACTTAATTAAAATGAGGTATTTTTTCAGATAATCTACTCAAGTAGCTCAGTGAGAACTCAGTGAGACCAAGGGATTGTAACATAAAAGATTTTTTTTAATACAATTTCTGGTTGAAGGCAAGATATGAACAGTATCCTTAATGAGAGTTTACTGACATCTTTGCTGTCATTTCTGTGAGAAGAGCTTTAGATATGTAGTCTCTCAGAGAAAAACAAGCAAATCAATGGTATTTATGTTTTCTGCCTTGTAAATATAAGAACATGTGCTGTTATCATTTCCAAATGAAGGATGAATATTGGGACCCCATTCATTATGTCGCCACTTCTATTAATATTGTTTTTCCTAGCACTAGGTTGGAAATGCCTATAGTAATTTAGGTATATATGTGTGTCCACTAGCAAGAGTTGTGGTCAGTGTTCATTATCTTTCATTGCTCTTGTCAGTAGTTTCCAAATCAATGTTTCTACTGCATGCAAAATCGCCAGTTTTGCACTGGACTCATTGCTCTGAAAGAATGAAGCTGTCAGTAAAGGAACCCAGTATTTCACTGGAGTTCCTTGCTGCCTCTGACCTTCAGTCTTTGGTGAGATCTTCAACCCAGAGGGAATGTACAAGGTGCATCCCAAACCACAGGAAAAAATCTCTCATGTGTGAGCAGGGGGAGCTATCAAGGTCTGCAAACTGTGCTGAGCTACGCAATTTGCAAATGCAAACCTCTGTCATCTGAAACTGCATCTCTTAAAAAATGTCATCAGGAAGTCCTATACATTCTAGCCTTCTCATCTGATTCCTGCTGGTTACCTGTCTCCAGCTAAAGCTCCTCAGCAGCTTCCATAGGAATCCTTGCTTACTTGTATTACAGAGGTTTTCTACTTTTCCTATGAGGGTGCCAACCAAATTCAGCTGTGTTATTAGGGCACTAGGGGACATGTCTTGTTAATAAACAATCCAAAATGTAGCTTCAGGGTAGGTGGTAGATTTTCCTGTGTTTGTCAGTGTTGCCAAGCTACTCTTGAATCACAGGGCGAATGTATGTCACGGACACAAAGGGAGTGTGTGATATTCAGAAAGCAGCTCATTGGCTTGTTCTCTGCAGTGGTGTGCAGCTGGGCTCTCCTCCAAAACAGCAGCAATTCTGCTTTTACTTCTGTGAGAAATTAACTGACCATTATTTCCCTCAAGCACATGCCTAAACCACCTAGAACTCCTGAAAAGATCCCCTTTCTTACAGATTTCCTTTCCCTTAGTCAACAGTCTTTCTGTCAGCTGTCCAGAGAGGACACATTTTCACCGGTGTTTGTCCCTGCTCTGTGATTTAGAAAGAGGTTTTGCTCCCTGTGAGCCCTCATGTTTTCTGCCACAGACTGCATACACAGGTGAGATAAGCAATAACTGAGGCTGCATCTGTGACCAGCACTACATTCTCAAAGGTAGGGCACTGATTTCCATTCTTTTCTTTAGTTGTCAGTGCTTGGTAACAACAGAAATTAATGCTGCCATCCAAAGGGTGCTCTTGGGACTGCTGTGGACAACTGTCTTGGGTCTCAAAGACTCTTCATAACTTAGCCCTGGAGTGGTAGTCTTCCAACCCTGAATTTTTTGTGTGACCTCTCTAAAAGAGATCACAGCTAAATTACAGAATTTTAATGAATAAATAATGGAGTTCTTTCATTTCTATGTGGATCTATGTGTACATAGAAGCAGCAGAGAAAGACAGAAAGGGAAGAGGATAGTGTGAAATTTGTGTTTGCTCACAAAAATTGCGTAAAAATGCCTTCTTTAAGAGTCTAAGCATATGGGTAAAGGAACACACACACACCTCGTGGCTGTGCAAGAACTCAGATTTATATTCAGTTTGGCTCAGAGCTTTAGCTCAGCAATATATTAGGGGCCAAAACCAGCAGTGGTACAGACAGCTGTACCCCATAAAGTTCAGGAGTTCTGGTTTTACATTAGTCATTTCTCAGATCAGGAAATGTACATAATACTCATTATTTAATAATATAGTCTATAGGCTCTATGTGCTCTTCTGGGCAGAAAAGGCCAGAGCACAGACAGTGACATACCCAGCCATTTCGGAATAAACCACTGCAGGGTGCAGGTGCCTGCAGACAGTCCAAATCCTTAAACAAAGATGCAAGCAGGTGAAGTTTCATAGCAGTTGCTTCTACTTTAAAAGAGAGGGAAAACAGTTCTGTGTTCAGTCTGTCAGCTCTTAGAACAAAGCAAGACAAACCAGCTTTGGTGCATCCTTGAGGCCAGAACCCTTACTGCCCATTCCACCTGCAGCCCTGAGCAGCAGTCCTGGGGAAGGACGCAGATGCTCGTGAACAAAGACTCTGTCTCTTGCTCTTGCCTGTCAGGCATTGGGCTAGAAGCACTGGCACTAGACAGGACAGTGCTACAGCTTCACACTTCGACATCTACACTCCATCCCATAAAAGCTATTAAAATTTATGTGAGTGAAGTGAAATTCATTGTGTGAAACATTAACCAAATCCTCATTTATTTCTTTCCAAGTTTTGCATAAATCCAGATGATCTGATGCACCAAGAAGGACAGACTCAATCTGTTGTCCTACACATATGTGTGCCCTCTTTATTACTTTGAAACTCCAGAGATAAGACTGGATTCTAGACATGCATGATGAGGATCGATACAGAAATAAGAACATGCAAGAAATCCTACTTTCCTCTCTTATTTTGCTGTTAGCTTCTCTGAGCCACCTGCCTTGCATTTTCAGGGTGCTCAAACTCCTCTAGAGAGGTCTGGCTCCTTAGGCAGGTCTGTCAGTGCTGTAGCCCATCCACTAGACAGTCGTGAGGCAAAATCACTATGTGGCTTATATTCCAAAGAAGAGGGAGTCTATTTTTGATTTTTCGGTTAGCACATAGATTATGCTCATTAAAACATTTTGAGGCAACTTAGATGAAATGCCTCAGATGTCAATGCAGACTCTTCTCTCTCTGTCTGTTGTGCTGTGTCTAATTACATTTGGGTGTAATGTGGATTACATTTCCAACCAAGCAAAAAGGGAAAGAAGAAATGGGGGGATAACCAGAGCAATTTGGTTTTAGCACTGACACAGTCAGCAGTAAAGATAACAAACAGGCAAGAAAATGCCTCCGTGGGAATTCAGTCTCTGAGTGGTATCTGCCAAAATAATATTGTTGCTTATCCTTCTGACCATGCTCACTGCTTCAGACACTGTCACTCACTGTGGAAGTCACACTGTGCCTTCTAGGCAGCCCCATGAGGTGTCTGCATAGCTGAGAACACCTTGCAAAACTCATCTTGAAGCCTGCTATTAGTCCAGATAGCCCAGGACAATAGGAGACTAAATATATTTATTTTGTTTTATCCTTATTCTTGAAAATTTGAAATTCAGATTTGGAGATGTATTGGAAAGCCTGGGCCTTATTGCCTACTTGCTGTATGTCCTACCAGAGTGAATCAGAGATGTGGTTGCACAGAAGTAAATATAAACACAAGCAGTCATTCTACCTTTTGTTATCATTGTCTGTAACAAGTCTGTTCCTCCTAAGGATTTGGGGGAGTTTTCCCTATTCCCTTTCATCTCAAGTTAATACATTAGAAGCATTTTCCCCCATTGTACTGAATCATTAATACCTCATAAAACATACATAGGGGATTTTGTACTCCACATGTAAACATTTCATAAAGGCATTTATGAAGTAAAGCTAATCACACCTCAAGTGCAAACCGCAGACTGAAATGCATCCATGTATATTGGAAAGGTCCCAAACCTTGAAGAAGAGTCCTAGAAACCCCTGTAATCAAACTAAGACCCTGAATATATGCTCAGAATACATGCAAGATAATTATGATTTAGATTTGCAGCTTCATGCTTTTCAGGCTTTTCTAACACTGTTTACCAGTTGCAATGAAATTTGAAGAGCAAGGGATAAGAGACAGAGAGAAAATTAGCTGTTTTTTCTTTAAATGGTGCTACTAGCCACTCATCTGACAGTTGGAAGGAGTAGAGATAAGTGCCTCAATACTTTTTAATGCTTTTAGGATTCTGTGTAGAATTTTATCCATCTTTAACACTGTCACATGGCTTAGTAGAAAGTTTTCCTTTTTGACATCAGTAAAGCAAAGTGTTGATGTGTTAGAAAGTTCAACTGCAATACCTTTGGTTCAGCCACATTAATATAAATAAAATTTAATAACAGTGCAGAGAGTTACCAACTATGCAAGAATAATGATAGTCTGTTTCTGAGCAATTTCAGATGTTATTTCTGAATTTATATGAAAGTCATGAGGACATGACAGTGACAGCTTAAATGCTGAACCCTTTGCACCCTTCTCTGTCTCTTCCAAGTTAAATCTAAAAAATTAAACTATAACGAGACCTGGAAATCAGCAACATAAACAATTTTCCATTTGTAAGATCCCACATGTCCTGGCCTGCAATACGCAGCACAAGAAAGACACAGGGCTATTAGAGTGAGTCCAGAGAAGGGCCACGAAGATGATCAGAGGGTTGTCCGTGACCAGTTCTGTTGAGGGAGAAGACGATTCAAGCAGTCAAACCATGTCTTGCCTGCAGTAGAACTCAGGCAGCTGATTATTCTTAAGCAAGATCACAATTGAGAGATCTCTCCATCTTACGTAAGTTTAATTTCATCTCACTTGGTTGTGTGAAGTCCTTAAATTACAATTATATAGAAGAAGTCCTCTTGACATATTCTGTACAGAAATTGGTATTTCTGACCATGAAGGAGTATTTGAGGATAAATCACTGCAAAAGGTTTGATTACTTTTGGGGATGAATGGGAGGCTGGTAACTGTGCTCTAATGTCATCAGTATAGATTTCCTGTGGTTACATTATCATCAGGGGAGCAATTTTGAAACTGTTTTCCTGATCAAAAGGAAAATTTTAGATTGCAAAAATATTATAGCTTGTTAGATAAGGATGTGAGTGTCACTTTAGTATAGCCAAACTCAGTTCATTTTGAAGCCAAAGCTGTCATGTGGTATACAATCATCTCAGAATGGTAATAGTGTAAGAATTAACAAAGACATTTTCAAAGCCCTATATCAATGTCTTTTATAACTCAGTTGTGCAAGTGGACCATTAAAAGAACATGCCCTGTTTGCATATATGCAAATAAGTAAGTTACCAAGACATGTCACTTAATGAAAGCTGGCATCATTCTGGGATTTTTTGAGACCATTATATATAGCAGTTTGTTCATGGCAAACAGTATCCTTCAGCTGTTCTTTGCATCAACACTTATACTCAAATTTTTGTGTCTAGTCCTGCAAACTGCTGCATATGTGTGTAGAGTATATTTCTGTGTGTGTCTGTGTGCATGTTGATTTGCTTGTTTTAGCATGAGTCCATCAGACCTAACCAGGAAGATGTCTGCTTGGTGCTATCAAATTTAGAATGTGAATGATGCACAATGCTTACCTGTGCAAAACAAAAAAAAACCCAAATTTAAACCAAAAGGGCTCTTCCACTAGTAATATTGCTTTGTGCAAGCCTGTGTCTTTTCATTCAGAGGATACGAATAACTCTTCAAATATAATAAACCAGTGTTTGTTTTGCATGGGACCTTATGTATATAACCATGACATATAAAGGACGCTCAAAGGAAGAGTGCCTCAAGAATGTGCTATCTCAAAGGAAGAGTGCCTCAAGAATGTGCTATGTACATAAAGAAAATTAGACCATATTAATAATTCTCTCAAAGAGCCTGCTTTGTTTTGGAATATGCCTGTTTGCTATGACAGAAACAAATAATTTCTCTCCTACCACCTTGGTTTAGTTACCTACTGCCCCTGTGCTAGCTAGGTTTATACTTTGAAATGCTGGTAGCTTGCCTAATTTTACAATCTCACCTAGTTTCCCAGCTTTTCCTCTACTCTATTCAATACTTATTCTCTACAGAGAATGGTTTAGAGCACACCCTCCACGGGATGCACTTACAGAAAACTTGCAGAAAAGAACTGACTGGGGACCCTCCTTTCCTGAATAAAGGCATGAGAGTCTGACAGGTTGGAACTAGAAATGTCAATACACCTGTAGCTATAGCAGCCATGTCTATGACACACTCTAACTACATATTTATATACTATAAATATCTATGTTTATACAATATGTATTTATTGTATATGTTTATATTTATTTCTATTTTATGTTTTTTTCCTAAATACATTTATATTTGCATGCAAGTTATTTTTTCATCTCATCCAGTTATATTTGCTCACTTTGTAAACACTTAGTATAGTATCTTATATAAACACCCAGTTTTCACCACTGGTAGAGAGAATTACTAAAATTTTTAAAAGTATTTGGCTATAATATTTGGCCTAGGTAAGGAAGAATCAGAAACATTTCTTCTGAATTATTCAAACAAGTTGCACTCTCAATTTCATAGCTATTTTAACTGCATACTCTTTGCCTTCATTTTGCTGCCTTTAATTCTAGTTTTCTCTACTGCACAACTGGTAAACTGATGCCTGTGATTCTGTCTCAGGTCCCATTCTACTACGTGCTTATCTTTCAGGAAGAGCAGATGTTCCCATATGTGCCCTATCTTTATCCTCTGATGCTTTTGCTTTGCAAACAGATGATTGTATTTCCACTGCCCTCTGTGTCTGGAGAAAAAGATACAGCACTAAGTAGTTTTTCTGTGTTGCTAATCAATGGGGTTTGTAGGCAACTGGGCTGATCCCTTTCCTACATTGTCTCCATTACTATTATTCCCAGGTATTTTCCCTTGACCTTTGTTCTTTATCTCCTCTCTCCTCCTCTAATCTTAATTTCCTCTGGGTTTTCCTTTCAGCTTCTCGGTCTGATGAAGTAACAAGAACTTGCAAAAGTTCACAAACAGCATGATCCCACTTTGCTGGTTTCCCACCCCTTTTTTTTTGTCACTGCCTCCTCTCAATGCATGCTTGAGGATAAACCATAGGTGTCATATGGGCACAGGCAGATGTGTGTGCATGTGGGTGTGTGCCTGGGGGGAGGGCCTGACACAATTTTTGGAGGGGAATACAAGGACAACTTCTTAGGGATACACCTGTGGTCATAATGTGCCTCTGCTCTCTCTGCCAGCAGTGTTTGGAGGTCCAGTGCTCTCCATATGCAAAAGACCCTGTCCCTCCCAGTGCTCCACAAAGCCTTTACCAGCACTATCCAGCTTGTATGCTACGAGGCCTTTCTGGCAGAAATCCAGTTTTTTGCTAAGCAAGCTTGGATTAAACCCCATCCCAGTTATCTCTTTGACTTCAGCATGTAGGTGCTAAGCACTGAGAAGTCTCCTGGTAGGGACTGTCTCAATAACAACACATTTCTTCACCTCTTAGTAGAGACAGTGCTGAGACACTTCTGTAACAAAATTTGATCGTAATTGTAAGATGTTTTGGGCCTTTGGCTCAGCAACTTAAATGCATTGGCCAGCTGGTTGTGAGACAGTGTAGAATAAAACAGGACTGTGTCTGCAGAGCAATCCATGGGATGCAGGGGACCTGAAGCCCTCATTATTTACATTGCAGGGGCTTTATTTCCTGTTAGCTGTAGGCTGAACCTCTAGGCTGGACACCTATTACTGCCTGTCTCATCTTTTGCTCACCTGTTTGACAAGAGTGCTCTGCCATGAGAACCAAACTGCGTAAAAGAGGGCAAACAGGAAATTTGCTTCACACACATCCTTGCTGAGATATTTTGAGATTATAGGCTCATTTAGCAACCTATGGCAACCAAAGTTTTCTTGGACTACATATATTTTAAGGTCTAAATACTCTTTCAGATCTATCCTTAGCTGCTATATCTCACTGCCATTATTTACCATAGAAACCTTTTATTCTGGTATTTATTCCATAAAGCATTTCCAGATACATATGCTGCACAAAATAAAGTAATATTGGAGGTTTCTTTCATAAATAGACCATAAGCCCTACATTATTCCTGCCTAGGCTATTATGAGACATTAGGTCTTTTATGAAATTTCCATAACATAACATCTTCTGCTCTGTGTGTTATGGTAGGGAATACACATAGATGGCAGAGCCTTGTTTAGTATTCTACTACTGCACCCAGCATCCCCTCCCACAAAGGATATTGCAGAATTAGACAGGGGTCAGAGCAAGGCACTGAAAATATTTAAGCACATGAGAAATCTGCTTAGGGAAATAGATTAAAAAGGCTGGGATTGTTTATTTGTCAAAGGCTATGAATAAGAGAAGACATGATAAGAGCAGACAAAAAAATTGCTACAGAGAAAGCAGAGCAGAAACCTCTATCCTTCCTGCCTCAGAAAATGTGTGACAATGAACCATTCAAAGAAATAAAAAAGTGGCAAATTCAGACCTGATAAAAGGAAATATTATCCCATATAAAACGTAATTAGACTGGAAGCAATTACCACTGACTGCCCTGCTGGCCAAGAAAGTAGTACAAAGTTAAAGTTCAAAAATAAAAGAGAATGTGTTCTTTGTATAATATGACACATGACAGCAATGCAAAAAGGGGAAGAAAAGGTGTCAGAAAATCCTAAGTATTTCAGAGAGGCAAATCAGTTTACCAGCAGAAGAAGGTGAAGATGGGCTCTATGCTGCCTGTCTGCTTTTCACTTGCATTAACCTTCTTGAAAGCACATGGGTTGACCTCTCTATGCACCCATCTGGAGTCACATATGGAAAACAGAACACAGGACACCTGAAATTAATACAACAGGCTGTGAACTTCAGTGCTAAGAAACCTGTGGTTACTACAGTCTTTGCTTGCTCGTCTTTGCAGTGGGGTAACTCAGCACGTGGAGTACAGCATCTTAAATTGCCTCCACTCAATTTTCCAAAGCTTATCTGGATGCACTCTGAGAAAATAGGAGGCAAAATGCCGTCATACTTATTGGTTGTTACTTCATGAATATTTCACAGTCACAGAAAAGGTCATTTCCGCTCTCCCTGCTCATTTCATTTGGAGGAGAAACAGATCTAGGTTTTACAGTTTGAGATTCTTCACTACAAGGATCCCTCATAGCCAACCCTCCAACCTCAGGTCCATAGCCCTCCACACCTTGTGGACATGAAGCAGTGGTTACAGAGGAGAAAAAAAATCCCTAAAGCCATAGCAGAAAATAAAGCAGTTATTTTGGCATGGAACTTAAATATATAATCAGTTCAGAATCCCAAAGGCCAGACATTATAATCTGGTTATCCCCATAGTTGTTTTGCGCAAAATAATTTGTTCTAGTAACACCTTACATGAACATTTTACTCAAAACAGTCCAATACTGGAGCTCTTACAGCTTTTCCCAGCATTTTCCTAGCCATTTTTTCACTAGCTGCCTGATTTCTAGGCAGCCTCAGAAAGAGATGTGGAAAGATACAAACATGCCTTGAAAGTAGGGAGGGAAGTTTTTGAGGTTTAGAAAAGAAAGTGTGAGTATGAGAGCAAATGACCTACAGGAACAACTCAGTTCCTCAGGAAGGTGTGTCTATTGTCAGGATAAACAAAGTGAATATAGGCACATATATGAACAGGAATCAGACATTCCTCTGTGTATGAAAAGGCCATTTATGATCCGGACATTGGATTTTGGATGAGACAGGCATTCAGCAGTGGTCTCGACGCAGTGCTTTGGGAGGAGACAGAGAGGTAAACAATGACTTTCACCTGCACAGTGCACAATAAGTGAATATAACAATTTTATTATTATCATGCACATTGCCTAGTGACCACAGCACAATTTAAATGGGTATCTGAGAACAGAGGAGTGAAATAATAAGGTAAACAATCCTTTGCTTCTTCCAGTGTGGATGCATGAAACAGCTTGAGACAACTGAAACTTACAGAGACTGCTGAGTCGTTCTCTCAAGCACTGTTGAGGGATTACTCATTTTATAAAGTGGAAGCCCTTAACATATTTTAGATCATTCCATATATTGTCATTAAGTATGTGTTATATATTAATGATTACTTTGGAAAAACTTACTTTGATCTGCACCAGAATAATTAATAGTTACTGAAATACTTACTTTTTTTTTTTTTCCCCCTAAATGTGTCTTTTTAATTTGCCCCTCAATTTGCAGCAAGTTTTGGTGAATATGTATTTGTTTTATACACTTTGTTAATGAAAAACTTCATGGGGTCATAATTGCTTTTATAATATACATCAGAATATATTTTAAAATCACAAAGTAGACAAAATGAGAACTATTTGATTTAGAATATTTATAGATACTTGTTTTCTACTTCAATTTTAACTGGAATTTTCTTTTTCATGCCAGAAACAAAAAAGCCACTTCATTCTTTTGACTGGCTCTGAATGAAAGACAAGCAAGCTAGGGAAAATTGATTTCACTAAACCATATGGTACAGTTGAAATAGAGTAATTTTCCAAGTCAGTCTAAGTATCTTGGGCTGAAATTCAGGAGTTGTCAAAGTATGGGATCAAATGAGGATAAGAATTAAGTGTGTTAGGCAAGTATTTCTTAGAATCTCAGCTCCTCCTTTTTAGCATACAATAGAACAGAATAGAAGAGTTTCAGTTAGAAGGGACCTACAACAATTATCTAGTCCAACTGCCTGAACAATTAAGGGCAAAACAAAAGTTAAAGCGCACTATTATGAACACTGTCCAAGTGCCTGTTAAACACTCACAGCCTTGAGGCATTGACTACCCCTTAAAGAAATTTGTTCCAGGGTTTAGCCACCACACGGGTAAAAAAATGTTCCCTAACATTCTCTCGGAACATCCCCTGGCACAGTTTAAACCATTCCCATGTGTCCTGATCACTGGATCCCAGGGAAAAGAGATCAGCACCTCCCTCTGCATGTCTCCACCCCAGGAAGCTGTACAGGGCAGTGCGATCACCCCTCAGCCTCCTTCCNTGTTAAATTTGATACCACTGATTATTAACCAGTGCTCCAATCTATTCGGACCCCTCTGGAAGGCTCTTGTTTCTTGAAAGAGTCAGCAGCACCTCCCAATTTGGTATCATCAGCAAATTTGCCAGTGGTGCATTAAACTCCTGCATCTCGATTGTTGACAGACGCACTGAATGGAAGTAGCCCTACAGCTGAACCTTGAGGAATACCACTGGTGACTGGTCAGCAGCCAGGTGTAGCCCCATGCACAACAAACTTTTGAGCTCTGACCTTTGGCAAGTCCTTCACTCAGCACACTGTGCACCTGTTCAGTTGGACATCTTGTCCAGAAGGATGCTCTGAAGAACAGCATCAAAAGCCTTATTAGTATAAAGAAAAACTACATTCACCACCTCCCGTTCATCCAGTAAACACATAACCTTACAACTTACAAGGATACCGAATTACTTTAAAAGGACTTTCTGTTTGTGACTCCATGTTGACCGTGTCTGATGATTCTATTATTCTTTAAATAATTTTCTCTATATTTTACAGGAATTTAGGTTAGACTAATGGATAATAGGGTTTCTTTTAAAAAAAAGTTCAAATACACAAGAAGAGAATGTACTTACAGTCTGTCATTTATGATAAGTAGATATCACAGATTGTTTCCAAAAGTGGCATTGACATCTTTTCTTACCAGTGAATAACAAGCTCTTCTGCGTGAGTGTTCACAAAATTTTGCTGAAAAAAATGTGAAATGATTGTGGTTCAGATTTTGAATGAATCAGGCAATGCTTCTGCATGCTGTATGTTGGGTAATCTGCTCTGCTGTTCTGCCCTAATGAATCTGAGCTTCACCATACCCATCCAGTTTATTATAATTTTTTGTAATTAATGTGTAGACATCATCTATGGGGTAATCATTTCCCCAGTTCTGAAAAAGTCTCATTTTCTTAGAACACCATAGCTCATATAAACAAGCACAATTATATTTTATTATTTTAACCCAACACTTTAGAGATCATCTCTTGAAAAAAGGAGAGAGAGAATTCATATTCTTTGCAATTTTTCTCACACTCAGCCTCTTTCTAAAACAAAAGCAAATTGTTGCTCTTAAGCCACCTGGTAGTATTCTTTAAAGAAATCTTGCCAGTATATTTTCATAGCCACCCAGAGAGATGGGGTTCCTGGAACATTTTATCAGTTCAATGAGAACTTAGGGGCTAAGGAATTTGAAACACACAGTGTTCTTTCAGTCAAATTCTTCCTGTTTTGATAACACTATCCTTTATGAAAATAAAAGGCCATCAGTTACTGCTAATTCAAGGTCTTGGACTAGCTGCATAATTCAGATTTCAGTTTGACAAAGAGATCTCCATCTGTCTACACAGATAAATAATTTGGAAGAGGAATTGATTCTTATATAGTGTGTAAACATTTTGATAACTATAGGAAAAAATTATTCCTTGAATAAAGTCAGGAAGTGACATGAAAAGCAGCTCAGACATTTAATAAGGCATCTCTGACAATGAAATAGTGCCTAAAACAATGACATATCATAATTAAGTGCAATATGTGCTATAATGCACCATTAACAGCTGTCATATACCACCTATATACAAAGAAAGAGATATTATGGATTATCAGTGGAATGCTTTCAAATACTCAGTGGGATGGCTTCACTTCAGATTTGTAACAGTCAGTTCCCTCAGGGACAGCCGGGTTTTTCATCAGACCCTCCTGGAAGAAGGCATGTGAGCAAATTTCTGTTATGTGAATGTTTCATCTGGAGAGGTGCCTTTTTCCTTAGAGATATATCTTTTTCTATGTAGCAAGCACTGAAGTTATCTGAAGCAGCAGGACACTTCTGCTTTGTTGCACAGTAAGATTTCAATACCACTGAAACAAAAAAATATATATACCTTTTATATCTATCTGAAACATGTGGTTTTGTTTGGAATTTTCCTGTTTTGTTTGTTTGTTTGATTTTGCGAGGTTTATTTTTATTTTTTTTTTTTTTTTGCATGTGTGTGTGTATGTTTTCTTTCAAATATACTCTCTATATTATAGGTTTAGCCCATCATCAGAAAACAAAAGTATCCAGTGGCTCCATTCTTACATGTTTTTTGCTTCCACTTTTCTGGTGAACTGCTTCAATCTCTAGCAGATCTCCTCATTTCATGCAAAAAGTATGGGTTATCCTAGGTCAGACCGCTGCCTTAGGGGGCAAAAAAATTAAAACTTCTTTTTGAGTTTTTGTTTTTGGAATTACCTGAGACAGCGACAAGCACTTCAAATATGAATCATACAATCAGAAGGGCAAACCTTCAATTTAACTCAAGGAGGATTAAAAGTATCGTTGAGGCAGCATACACCCTTTACTGATAATGCTGGAAATTAAAATGAGTTGGGCATCCTTCCCAGCAGGTTTCATCCTCTCCAAAACCCTTCAATGCCCTTCTCTCCTGTGGAGTCTTGTCCCTGCCCAAATTATTGTCTATCCCACACCTGACATTTCTGCTCTGTCACCAGAAGAACTGTGAGTGCTGTCTGCTCCAGTGACACAATCCAGTGCCACTTCAATCCAGTGCCACTTCAGCACCGAGGGTGTCACTCACCATCATGAAAGAGCTCACCTCCTTCATGGCTCTCCTCAGCTACCACCTCTCTCAGTGGGGAGACTCACCCGTGAGGGAAGGAGCCTGCTGGCCGTTTGCAGAACTGAAGATTTTGCACTCATACCAACAAGCAGAATATGTATGTACACTGTGGATTGCAACCTTCCCTCCCTCCTGTGGCAGCATTTGTTTCCCATAGCTTTGCAAACTTCTTGGCACAGCAAGATCCCATCCTGCAGGATGGGTGTAAATACAAAGTGGGTATGAGGGAAATTCTCATATAAACTTATCACTGGGCTAACTAGTCTACAATGAAAGATGAGGGGAAGTTCTATTATTCATATCTAATTTTGCCTCATCATTTTTTCCTGCCCATGTCTGATCTTTGGTGAAGGCAGAGGCCTTTTCCAGACCGAAGAACAATCTCTGTAGTTGCCACACACCTCCTGGGTTCAGGGTCAGAAAAGTACCTCATGTGAAAATAAGATCAGGGTTGTCAAGAAAGAGCACTCAGGGAAGCCATCGGCATTCTTGTGTTACTTGCTTTGAAAGTAGATTTGGCTGGCTGACAGCACTAGAGAGATTTAATTTGCTTCACACACAATTCTAATATTTCTATTTTCCTTGCATAGTGCGATTCAAGTGTCAATGTGGAAAGTGCAACCTTCTGTAAGATTATGATATTAATGGGAGTAAACAGATTAAATCCTTTGAGGGCAGCCATGATAAAGAGAGTCAGGGTTTATAAGAGAAACAAGTCTGGGACTTTAGCTCACCCTTATTAAAGGAGCAGTCACATCCGAAAAAAAAATTCTTGAAATGAGCTGTAGTATCTAATCAGGAAAGCGCAAGGAAAAGATGATTGACAAAACCTGGAAGGTTCAGAGAAACTGGGCAGTAAAAAATGCCCAGCATCTGGTCTCATCTCACCAGCTTTCTCAGTCCCATAAAAGCAGAAAAGATGAACGTAAATTTTGAACCAATAATATTTCATAACAGGAAAAAAAAGGCCATGTAACACTTAACTGATATTCAGAGAAACAGTGGAATCTCATTTCTTCAAATGTGGCCAGATAGCAAGACAGTGATGTTTGTAAATAGAGACCAATCACTCTTTCAAACATGCTCTTTCTGCAAATAATATAAATTGACACAACTATGAAATATCCATAAATGACAGACTACTGTCTGTAGCAGAGTGAGACTTTGAGCAACAATGTATTCACTTTTTAGTCTAAAAAACATGTCCCATATTTCCCTTGAAGGTGAGGTACAGGATATGTCACATAACTTTTTTTTGGAAGTCCTTGATCTTATCAAAGAGGAGGCATTTTGCACTTCTGTAGTCTTATAATGTGCTTTAGGGTTTTGGTAACCATAATGTGAAATATAAGAACTTGGGCTTAAGAAACCAGCCTTCTTTAAATAAAAATCAAGGCAAGAACACACAGCTGATCTGAAAGGTTCATTTAACCTTAAATACACAATCTGAAGAGTTCAAGCTTCATTTTAAAATTATTTTTCTTTTGTTTCACTGTAGCTAATTCACATATGATGCTATTTAAGTTGTTCAATTTATTGTGACATAACACTAACAATATATGGCAGCTAAAAAGGAAAAGCTGAGCTATTTTTTCCTTTGTGAATATAAAGGTGCTCACAGAAGAAATGAAGCTGAAAAACCATGTCTGCAGATATTTGTGTTTCTTAGATCAGATTTGCAAATGATCTTCATTTGAAAGCCTCATCACTGTTTTTATTGAGAGGCATTGGATAATCCCTGTGTAAAACTGTAACACTGGGGATTTGGCATGAAACTTCCTGCACTTCTCTTCTCCTGCCTCTGCCCTCCCCACCCCCTGTGCTACCATTACAAAACTGCCCAGGTTTTCCTCCAGCATTTTGTTAAGGCAGTTTCCCCAGCTGTGTACTGCTGTGATTGTCAAGTGGCATGGTAGCAACACACTGACTGCAGGAGTAATAATAAAATAACAGATATTTTAAGAAAAATGATCATGAACTGAACAAACAGTTTTCCTTGATCTGAAATAAAATGTTTAGATCAATTCTGGATATTTCAATGCTATTTAGATAACACTGCTAACTAATTGTTGAAACAAAATGTTGTTCTGTAATGAAAAATTGAAAGATCTCACTTTGAAAATGTTGAAACTCTGTGTTCCAGTAAGCATCTCTTTGCCTTCAGCTTGAGCTACTTAACAGACTAGACACAAAATCAAGAACTGTTTTAGACATTCCAAACCTTTACTTTTTGGCAGACCTAATTCCAACCCTAATATTTAACACAAGCAGAATCCGTGGTGTAAGTGCAGCAACATTCATGTTTATACTCTGTAAGGTCTTCTGAGCGCCCCATAGATTTTGGGGCCAGCTTTTTTGATGCCAACAGACAAATTTAAATTTTCTTTTTCTTATTCTTTTTCCTTATAGTATGAGTGAAAGAATGCATGGTAATCCAATTTGAATGTCAGTTAATGTACTTGGGCAGGAAATTGCTTTATATATTCAACAATTAGATTAAATAGCTGTTGTCAGCACTATGAGGGTGGAGCTCTCA
The DNA here is from genome assembly GCA_013399225.1 of Rhipidura dahli. Taxonomy (NCBI): domain Eukaryota; kingdom Metazoa; phylum Chordata; class Aves; order Passeriformes; family Rhipiduridae; genus Rhipidura; species Rhipidura dahli. Next base: position 564,729 of record VXAC01006427.1, on the reverse strand, counting down.
TTCTAAATACAGCTCAGTGAAAACTGCTGGAAATAAAAGTTCTCAGCCTTGATCCTTTGTTTTCCCTCACCAAGCATACTTGCTCTCTGAAAAGGAACAAAATCCACCATGAAAAAGTCCCAAACAGCTGATTGCCTGTCAGTATCTTTGGACACAGCAGACAACTGGCAGGTCTGATGCTGGTGTGGGCAGCAGAAGCCTTCCACACATCCCTGTGTTCACATCACTGTCAGTTTCTTCAGGATGCCTCCAGCAGCACAACCTGAGTGTGCATGACAGCCAGAGATACAGCCCAGATCCCACAGATTCTAATGCATCTGCTTGAATCCTTTCAGGAAAAACATCCAAATCATAGATAGCATCATAGAATCAGAGAATGTTAAGGTGCTGGAACAGACCTTGTAGATCGTCTAGACCCAAACCATTCTGCCATGGGCAGGGACACCTTCTACTAGATCAGGTTTCTCAAGGTCTTATCCTACCTGGCCTTGAACATGGTCAGGGTTTGGGCACCCACAACTTTCTAGGACAACCAGTGTCTCACCAGCAGAATTTTTTAACAGTAAAGAATTTCTTTTGAATGTTTACCCTAAATTCCTCCCCTTTCAATAAGTATTGATTACTTCTTGTTTTATCACTATTTCACAGTGACCACATGCATTAAAACTAATTTCAGAAATGATGGGCCATTGCAGTGATATTGGTCATCATCTGAAGTTCATTGTTTTACTCCCTTCAAAATAATTAGGACTTTGACATGTGCTTGGCAGCAGTTGGCTAAAATCATTTCAGTTTGCAAGGGTGGCAAACAGTTACACACTTAGATATTCTCTTCTAGTAAGTGTCTGGCCTACAGCTGGTTATAACAAAAACTTTACTTAACTTCATGAAGCCGGCTGATTTGCTTCTAAGCAATGAGTTTTTATGCTGGATGGACTGATGCTAGATGAAGCTGACCTGCTTCATCTACTTGGTGTTTTCATTGAATGATATGGCAGTTTTTGCCAGCACTTTCAGAATGTATACATGCTCATATATGAGCATATGTACTCATTGAGAAGTTGTTCTTTTGATTAGAACAGAAGTGACATTGTTTTGTTTACACTAAATCACAAAGTTGTGAATTGTGCATTTTCCTGTTATTCTTTTGTCCTTTCCCCTCCTTCTAGCCCCATTCCTGTACCTTCCTTTGCCTTTTTTCCCCCATTATATATATAGGAAAGCCTTAGATACTCTATGTATATCATATATACATAGGGAAGTAAAAGTGAAATGGCTTACAAATGTTAAACTCTTTCTTAGTGCAAGGATGAATTTTCAGATATTAGCCACTCTGTAACTCAAGAACAACCAAAAATAGTCACCCAGACTGTTCTTTGTGATAAGTATTTTCTCTGATCCTGGCACATCTTTATCCTCCTGTCACTAGAAAACATAAAAATCCCATTTTCTCTAGCTTTAGATCTGGTAAGCAACCCCTTTTAGAAGACATGGCGCATCCTGATGCAACAAATGTAGTCAATTCCTGGTCAGACTGAATTTGAGTAAACTCACTGAAGTCACTGATCACGTACCACAGGTGGGCTCATGAGCCATTGTAATGCCTTGGGTCCCTGCAAGAATGTTTTGTGCCAGGCAGCTGAATGCAGCAATGTACCACCCTAAGAAAGCTAAACGTTTCTGAAATGTAGGTCTCATGTCAGGACATGAAAGCTGGCAGCTCCAGCAAAGTCCTGTAATACTTAAGTGATCTTTGTATTTTGGAAGAGAACACAGATGGTTTTCTTTCCTGTTTCAAAATACTGTATGCTTCAAATCTTAGATATACAGGTGACTAGAGCAGATAAAATGAAGACTGAAATTAATTTGTATTATCTTCTTCCATTCTGGTCCATCATCTTAATATATCCCAGGTATGGGTTTGAGTGTACTTGAAACAACCAATATTTGAAGACATAATGCACTCCTTCCTGCAATTACATGGAGTACTCTTCAACTAAAGTAAAGAAGTGGAGAAGAAGGTCTCTTGCATGATGTCCTTGTTTTATTTAGGAACCTTATTTACTGAGTACTTGTTCACCTTATTTGAGAGGCAATCTTTGTCCCATGCTCATTATATAACACTGCTTTAGTAAGAGAGACAAATGCTAGCTTGCTATGCTCATCGAGACTGTGATCAGATTGAACAGCACATCAGCATTCACTTTTATATTCTGCCTATAACTTGAAGCCCATTTGTTTTCCTGAAACTGGAAATTTCTGGTGGAAAATATGCTTTTAAATTGCTATTCAATAGGGGAAAAAAATGGAATGTATTTGCACTGGTTCAAGAATTGTCAGAAACTCATCATCCATTTTAGTGGATTACAGATGTGTATGTATGTATGTTTATGATTCTATGAAAATATTTAGAAAATACATCACATGGAAATGTATATACATACAGACATATATATAAGTCTGAATGTAAGTGTGAACACGTATATCTGCACAAAGTAGTGGGAATGTCTATTGACAGATGTGGTATAAGAGGTGCTGTACTGCAAGTCTTTCACTAGATTTATTGGGTATCTATGCATTCCAGTCCACTCTTGTGTTCTGAAGAGAACCACCAGGCTTTTTAGAGGTTCATATAAGCTAGGACATCATAAATTTATGCACAAAATGACCGGGTTTAATTTCCATTATTGATAGAAAACACAAATAATTCAGATGTAAAACTAGTTGCATCATGGTCTGAGGCTGACCTCTTTCTCTCTTGATAAAAATAAGCCAGTTAAGTCATCAAGAGGTCCAAAGTGATTCAGATTAAAAATCTGAGAAGAAACATTGACCTGCATGAAATCATTATCAGATGGTCTATCTCCAAAGGGATTGTTAGACTCACAACAAAGCTGCTGGAAAGGACCACAGGAGGCTGACTGAATGCCAATGGTTAAGGACACAGGATTTTTGCTCATTAACAAGAATAATGGTTTAAGAAATATTGTCAATGGGGATTTACAACAATAGGAGAAGACTAAATGGCCGGCAGTTATGCCAGAGAATGTTTGGATTGGAAATTAAGAAAAATTTCTTCACAAAGAGGGTTGTCAAGCACTGGAATAGAATGCCCAGGGAAGTGGTTGAGTCATCATCCCTACAAGCATTTGAAAGATGTGTAGATGAGGCACCTGGGGACACGATAGACTGAGGACTTGGAAGTACTGGGTCAGCTTGTTCATCTCAGATGTCTTCTCCAACCTAAGCAATTCCCTGATTCTATGAATCTATGATTTCACCTTCCAAAGACATCTGCCTATCCCCGTTCCCTGAAAATGATAATGCTTCTGGAACACATTTTAAAATTGTTTGATATGGTTAAGTACAGACACATGCACATATTTATCTGTACGTAGGGAAAAAATTTTCCTCTGGGGTTCATAACTTTGGTGGTAGAGATTCAGAAAAAGGTCACGAACTAACTAGAGATTGTGAATTAGCATAAGAACTTTCATAAGGTGTGAATGTGCCAGTGGATCACTTCCCAAATGATCTAGAAACAGCCCTTTCTTTCCTGGTAAGTTACAATATTTGTCTCAAGCAAAAAAATAGCACAAGGAAGCATTTGGAATGAAAAGGACCTCCTACATCACTCAAAACCATCTTCAGAAGACACAAAGAGATATAAATATGGAAGTTCCTCTTTAAGCTAAAATAGTTAACTATTAATATGCCATCTGAAATATTCTTTGAAATGTGGAAATTCTCAAATCAGTACAGTTTATCTACTTTATTAACAGAAGTGGGAATCACAGTTAGCAAACCTGAGTGATCTGAATGCATCCTGTACATTAGTTTTTCACAGAAAATGGAAAGACTTAACAATGACTGTCTCAACTACATACCAGGAAGCACATGCAAAAGGAGGAGGCAGTAAGTGCAATGTCTGAGAACAAACTCACCTACTCTGTTTCCCCTGCTCCAAAGCCCTACATCTGGGACGAAGGCCTCAAGCCAGGATGGCTTCAGAAGGGGCATCCAGAGGGTAGTGGTCAATGGCTCAGATGATATTCTGGTGGATATCAGTGAGAAGTGGGATCCCTCAGGGATCAGTACTGGGACCAGGGTTATTTAATATCTTTTTTAGTGACATAGATGATGGGATCAAGTGCACCTTCAACAAATTTGCAGATTACACCAAGCTGGCAGACCTGAAGGACAGGAGGCCATCCAGAGGCACCTGGACAAGCTCAAGATCCAGGCCTGTGTGAATCTCAGGCAGTTTAACAAGACCAAGGTGCTGCACCTGGGTCAGGCCAACCCCTGGTATCAGCACAGGCTGTGGGATGAGCAGATGGAGAGCAGCCCTGGGAAGAAGGATTTGGGGTGTTGGTGGGTGAGAGGCTGGACATGACCCAGCCATGGGCACTCCCAGCCCAGAGAGCCAAACGTGTCCTGGGCTGCATCCAAAGCAGCGTGGGCAGCAGGGCAGGGAGGGGATTCTGCCCCTCTGCTCTGATCTGCTGAGACCCCACCTGGAACCCTGCACCCAGCTCTGGGCTCCCAGCACAGGAAGGACAGGGACCTGTTGGAGTGAGTACAGAGGAGGACCATGCAGGTGATTAGAGGGATGGAGAAACTCTCCTGTGAGAAAAGACTGAGACAATTGGGTTTTTTCAGCCTAAAGGAGGCTTTGAGTTGACCTTTTTGTGACCTTCCAGTACCCAAATAGAGCGTACAAGAAAGATGGAGAGAGACTTTTTACAAGAACATGTAGAAGGACAAGGGGGAATTGATTCAAACCGAGAGTAGGTTGCGATTAGACAAAAACTCTTTGCTGTGAGGGTGGTGAGGCATGGGAACAGATTTCCCTGAGAAGTTGTGGATGTCCCATCCCTGTAAGTGTTTAAAGCCAAGCTGGATGGAGCTTTGTGCAGCCTGGTCTAGTGGAAGAGGTCCCTGCAATATGGCAGTGAAGGGGTTGGAACCACATGATCTTTAAGGTTGCTCCCAACCCAACTCATTGTGTTATTCAGGAATTCTATGATTCTATGATTAATGGGGGCTATGTTGATTTTGAATTGTTCTGATTTCTTAATCAAAATGTAATGAGGTAGCAAATGTTTACAGAAGTCTAAATACATCCCATTTACACAATGGCCTTTAACAATCAAACCTGTAACCCCAGCAGAAGATGTATCATGTTAGCATTATTTTTATAATAAGCTTATGCTGATTGTACTACAGGCCACTACTCTGAATTCCCACAACAATGATTTCCACGTGTATAAATGACCCTGAACATCATAATTGATTTTTCTTTGCTAGCATGGCAAAAGGAAAGCTGAGAAGAAAGTATTTCCCACAGGTATCATTCCACTCAGTGCATGTACCTCTTCCCCTCATTAGTTACTCTCTTGCACAAGGTTTGGTGCAGCATATTTTTAAATGGCCTACAATTCAGCCCACAGGGACTTGGGAAGGAGAGTGAAGGGGGCTTATAAGCGGAATAGCCAGGTATCTATGTGTTAGTATTTATATTTACAAATTAATGTGCTTTCAGATTAGAGGTGTTTTTGTTTAAAAAAAGCAAATCTAGAATGTTGTGGTTTTTTGTGTTTTTTTTTTTTTTTTCTTTTTTAACACAAGAGAGGTTGAATAGATTTTTTGATATCCAGGTAAATTTGGGGGCTGATCTTTACCCATTCATAGAGAAGATAAGTCTGGTAGGGTAACTTTGTCCTTTTGTAGGACAGTAGAACATTATCAACACAAAAGGACTGTTTTTATAGCAACATGATGCATAGCTACTGCATTCAGGGAACAATTTATTACAACCAAAGACAGTTAAAGGTTTGTATTTTCCATATTACCTTTCCTGAAGGAATGATAGTAACACCGCAACACTTAAAAAAAAGGACATGGTTAAGACATTCATTATCAGTTCTGAACAGGTTTAATTTTAATGATAATTCCACTTGCCTACACAGTGTTCTTAGATGTGAAAAAGCCCCATAGGATTAGGCCAAATATTGTCACGGTAACAGAAAGAGAGGGAAATAATTCTAAAACAGTTTCCAATAAGCAAGAGCAGCTACCATTCCATCAGTAGCCTTCAATAGAAGGTGACATCTGTTTTTCATTTGTTGTTTCTAGGCTTGAAGAAAAACAGGATTATTGGAAATAGTACAGTGTTCTGGGAACATATTGAACGAAAAGGCTCTTAGTGCTTTTTAAATATTCGCCCATTTATCTTTAAAAACATATAGCATGTACCTTCTTTCACCATTTATTAATTGAACGAGTTAGTTGGAAAGTTTTCTGGACTTGCCTATGCTCAAGCAGTGAAAGACTAAAACAGGCTTCTTGCTTTAATAAGAGGAACTACCATTTTGACTGAGGACACCTGTTTTTGGAAACTGAGATGATGAGAATGAATTAATTGTATGAAATTACGTGATTACTTTATACCGGGCATACACTAACCCAAAGAAGAATCATGCACCAGTACAGGTGTTTTCCACTTCTATTCAAGCACACCACTGTGTCTTACACACCAATTTAAGATAATACTCATAACTTTACTGCTTAGAAAGAAGCAGACCAAAATCCAGTTGTGGAACTTGAAAGGGGGGAAAAAAAAAAAGGAAAAATCAGTCATGGTTTTTACCAGCATGGGTAGTTACCCGCAAAACCGTGTACCATTGAATTTTCCCACACATTAAATTTTTAGTAAACTATTTATAAAATTTCTAAGAAGTTGATAATGGACTGTTAAGTGTGCTCTACCTAACATTAGAAAATCTTATTTGCTCACCTAGCTGGACAGTGCACACACAAATAAAAGCTCTTTTGTCCTAGGAATCCACAAGATATTCATACACCAACTTATTAGATAACAGGTTGATTTTAGGCACTCAGCTTTTGCAGTAGGAGATTACAAGTTTTAAAGCTTGGACATTTGATAGGACTGAAAAAAAGAGAAGAAATAGTGATTTTACTTTATTTATCCTGAATATTATTTCAATATGCCTTCATAACAAGAGAAAAAAACATTATCAGAGAATAATACAACCTTAAAGCTTACCTGATGCTTCCTAAATCAGAATTCTGGACAGATAATATTGTATGAAAGACTTGTTGGTATATTCTTTGAGAAATAGAGTCTAGCTAAATTTCATACACTGGGCACCTCTGTAGCTTCTTGAAACGTCACATTTCAAGGTCTGATAAGGGTCAGTACAAAAGGTGTCATTTCACTTGCTTGTAATTTTTTGTTAAAAGGTCACAGAACCCAAAACACTCAAGTCAAGAACCAACAAAGAGTCATAAATAAACACCTTTCATTTTGTAAAATTAAATCAAACCAAAAAAAACCCCAAAACCCATGCCAAAAACACATCACAAAGGCAAAACCCTCACAGATCAATTCCAAAACCATTAAAATTAAAAGGTAACTGCAATATGGCTCATTTCAACTGCAATGTGCCACTTGTGATCTTTTCTGTCTTCATACTGACAAAAATATAGCTACAAATTGTTGTCAGCATCAATTCTTCCACTCCTACTCATTCAGGCAATCCCTGGAGCAATACTAGGATGGCCCAGTAAGTGCAGATAATGTGCTAGATGCAATTTCCAATTTGAAAGCCTACTGTTGGTGCACTTTTCCAAAAAGGACCTAAGGTTCAAGATAATTTTATTTCAGGCTGCTCTCTGTATTTGAAATTATACGCTAGCATTTTCTTATGCATAGTTTGGCACCTGATTTTAGTGTTACAGTAGTGCATCCTGATATCTTTGACCTTGCCTACTGCTGAATTGTGGGGTGACATGACTCACATCTTTTGAATTCCCTGCCCCAGGATCAGGTTGCTCACATATGTAACCCATGCTGTTCCCAGATATTCTCTGGGTAGGGGTGACAGGCAAACTGCTGCTCAGTGGAGGCTCACTGTCCTGCCTGCTGGGGAGATGGTTATGATAACATCTATGTTTACCAGCTTTTCAGCAGCCAGGAAATTCTTAACATTAGGGCAGCTCAGGTACAGTCATAACTTAATAGTGTGCATGAGAGCAAAAACAAACCACAAATCATAAAAATGATTGAGTGTGGGGGTCTTTGTTTATAGAGACATTTTGAAAATACGGCTCACTTATTCTTGTGACTATTTGTCACAGCAAGACCAGCCTTCATTTTCTTTTTTTTTTTGATTTTATTTTTGGTCACTTCTCTGACAGTTTCAGGCTTTATTACCTTCAGTTATTTGCCTGCATAGCAGCTTCATACACTGAAAAGACAGCTAATCAGCAGTGACCGTCCCTAATGGGGGGCAAACACTGAGGGATTTCATTCTTGATGATTGAACATCAAGGACATGGTTTTGTCACCCTTATGCTCACGTCAGACTCTGTGAATCTGACCTGCTTGGCCAGGGCAGGTGGAAATTAGTGAGCATGAAGCAACCTGCATATGGGCCAGATTCTCAAGGAAACTGTCCCTTCCAGTCCACTGTCCACTGGCCCACTGCCCCTCTTGCTGCTCTCTTTGCCCACTCCATTGCTTTCAGGAGTCAAAAACAACATGGGAAAGGTCTATGGACCTTTTCAAGCACTGCTGCTTCAGCTCCCGTAGATGCTGGTGTTGGGGAAAGGGAAAATGTGGGTTTGGAGAGCAGAAGCCAGAGGTGCTGCAGTGATCATTACTGCTGTATTGATTAGAGGACCAACTTCAATATACAGACATAATAATAATAATAGACATAGAGATAGTCAGTGTATTCTTCCAGCTGTGGAAATCTCCTTAGGTAGTTGGAGATTATGTAGTAGGGCTGAAAATGAAAGAGGAAACTGATATATTCAGACTGTTCATTACTGCAATTCAGAGCAATTTATTTAAGGTCACTATCTCTCATTCTAACGGAAAATGCAAACATTAATCTTCATACACTGTATCTTGGAAACCAGTGTTCTGGATAATTAGTTTGCTATCCTCTTTTTGTGCGCAGTCTTTTCATATTCAGCAGGGAAGATGGTAGTCTAATCATCTGTGCCTTACCTGTGGGCTTGAGTACACACCACAGTTTAAGCAAACAGGAGATGATTGCTGTCTTCAAATTGATGATACCTTCAGTATTCTTTTGGGGTCAGCTTTTATTTATTTCAAATACTGCTTACATTATTAGGTCAAAACCCTCAATAGTTCAACAGAAAATTCCTATTTCTTACTCGGGTTGTCCAGAAGCTTTTGTGGCAAGACTAAGATGGAGATGAGTACAGGCCATGCTCACTCTGAGTGTTGACTTGGTTTTAGGACAGATTTTGCTGTCCCTGTTAGTCAGAGCACCTCTAGCTTACCTGTCCCATGCACTTGCCTTCTGGTTCATTTCAAGGTGCAGCTGCATCTTGACTGTGGTGTGCATATCTTATGTATCATGATCCCGAAGTCCTAACCGCTGCTTTATGAAGGCATTTAGAGTCATCAAGCAGGACACCATTCTGCTCTACATGGAACAGGAATAAACACCGCCAGAGACAGTGAGATAAACAAAAAGCACCAACTTCTGACTTCTTTTTGACACTGTGAAAATATCCATCCTCCTAGATAATATCAACCTGTGTGACATGTCCCACTGCCAAAGAAAAGCTAGGAGAAGATAAGATGTCCCACAATACCAAGAAAGACTAAAAGCTCAGTTTTTGCCAGTTCTGAAGAACCTAGAGATGTCACCAATAATTTCAATATGATGAATAGTGAGATTTTTACTCCTTTACTTTGTCTGGAATTTCTTTTCTGCCTTAGAGGTCAGACTTGAAGCAGTAAGCTTTGCCCTGCTGGAGATGTTGTTAGGAGAGGTGGAAGTGAAGCCACCCAATGACAGGGACATGCCCAGAGAGGATGCAAACACCAGCATCTTAATGAGGTTCCATGTTGATTCCTGCTTTCCTAAGTCGCTGCCAAATGATCACAAAATGCTTCAACAGCATTAGTGAATAATATTTAAAAGACACTGAAGAGAAAAATGAAGTGCAGGTGGTAAATAAGTGCACCAGTTAAGTGCACCAGCTCTCTTCATAAAGAGCCTTACCCTGTCAAAATTCATCTTTCATGATGAATTTCATATCAAAGACAAAAAATAATTAATGCATTGGGAGCACACCCTCAACAGTCTAATCAAGATTTATGCAACCTTGCACTCACTACTGAATCTTTCCAATGGTTCTTTGTCCAAGCCTGGCTGGACTGGCTCCTTGAGTCTGGCTGAGCCAAATGAGCTGGGGCATTTGCAAGACCAGGTCTTCCTGGAGGTCCCATTACATTCTTTAACCCTGGCCCTGCTGGTAAGCCAGTATCATGCAAGGATCACAGCTCTCTTGCTCCTCAGTAGAGCCCTGCAGATGTGGTTTCACACTGGGTTCTGACAGACAGGACACCTTTCAATGTCTCATCCCTCCTCCTGTCTGTCCTTGCATGGTTTGTGTTTTATTCTCTAAATGTCTGTGAGAAGATTAATAGTTACTGCGAATGGGCTTGGAAGTAATACTTGAGAATAACTCAGTACCCACAAGGGCTCTCAGGGACAGATGTTCTCCTACCCACCTGCTCAATCTAGGGATGCCAGGGAGAGGAAAGGGTAATGGGGCAGGCAGCCTCCAGCCCTGAGCTGCCCGTGTCCCTCTGCTTGCATGCACATACCACATACATGCACAAGTCATGGCCACCCCACGTCCTTCCACCAGCCTGTTTGTTTCCTTACCTCTTATGCTCTCCAGCCTTGCACAAAGCAGCCATGCACAAAGCACCTCTCATACTCACGGTGTCCAAGGAGGGGCCCCCATGGGCAGCCAGCATTCGTAACAACACAGAATTAACTGCTCCCAGTCATTATAAGAAGAATCATTATATGTATCCCTTATACAAATGCTTAGAAAAGGCTGAACTTAGAGCAATACTTTGTATGTCTAAATAAAACTTCTGTGGACAGCAATGGTCCCAGGACTTGTGTAGATTAGGACTGCTAGAGAATCCCAGGAGACCCTGACAACTGCAATAAGATATGCACAGCTTGAATCAATTTAGGATTAGTCATTGTCCTCTCTTAATTTTTAAGTACAGTGAGGAAAAAGTGCTCATACTCCACTTTTGGACAACAAAACTGAAAGTCGGTCCCTGGCCTGCCTTTATATTTTCCTTCACAGAACTACTACGCATAAAAAACTAAGTCTGGGTCTGTGTTCTCTATGTCTGAATGTACCCACTTGGCTGTTGCAAAAAGGACCAGGGAAACAGCAGTAACCACACTGTAAACCTGATGTCTACCCCCACTGGCTACTGACTTACATGGACAATCAGTGATTGATACCAAATGGAGATTTGGCCACTGGTCTGCTTTGTGTAGCACTTCAGAGATTAACTTTTGGATCAAGTGAAGTGGCTTGTGAAGTTGTATCTATTTTGTTAGGCAGTGCTGGCTGAAGAAACATTTCTTGAAACACAAAAATGCTTTGTTTAGAGTTTGGACTTCAAAATCACAAGAACATGCAGAATCTTCATGCATATGAGAATTTTACAAGTTTTGTATTTGTCTCTAATCCAAGCTCTGAATATTGTTGAGATAGAATTTCAGGCCAGATCTTCTGTATCCAAATATGCTATTTAATTTCTGGCTCAGCATGAAGAGTCCATGAGTGCTTTGTCCTCACCATCTCTGTGAGTGGCAGCTGAAAACACAAGAGAAATGTAATTTTGTGCCAGTTGACAAAAGTTGCATGCCATTTTAAGTTTTGGTTCAGGCTGGGGTTGATTTTGGTTTTTCCCTTGATAAATCAAAGAGGATCACCCAAGCCAGATGATCCAGAAGGAAAATTGTTAAGTTAGCATGTCACTCAAGCAGGTTCCTGTAGGGAGGCATCAGGAGGTGTAAGAATGAGCCGTCTAGCAAGAAACATGATGAAAAACTGCAGGGAACCAGGAGCAGGTCCAAGGGCAGCATTGCTGCCTTGCACTCTTCTCCTGCAGTACTTCTCTGTGGCTGGAAATCAGACAGCATCAGCCCTATCCTGTCACAGCACTCTTAAGTTTTTCACCAAACATACCTTTGCTGTGTGTGGGGAGCAGAAGTTTCCTTCTTGCACACATAAAGACTTTTGCAGTTTTCTTGGTTGAAAGAATTTTGAGGTAACAGCCTGCACCTGCAGTAGCTGTACATAATCATGAGATATTCAGGGAAACAAGTATTGGAGTAGAGTTTTGTAACTCAAAGAGAGCACATCTACTCAACTGATAGCACATTTGTCAGTCACTCTTACTCCATCCCTTCACTGGGCATCCATCCATCACAGACTAAAGCTGCTCTGCTCTGCCCACTGCTGCTTCACCAAGGGCTTGCATGTCTGGGCTGAAAGCAGGCTGCCCCTGTATCTGCAACTCCCACTTGGAGATGAAAGAGATGCTTGGTGTGAGTGGGAAAAAGATGTTTAGTGTGCTAAAGAAAAGTTAAAAAGTTCAGGAAACACAGCTCTGTGGTCTGTTAGCTGAACATCAGGACTTATTACAATTATGGCAGCACAGCTTGTATCTAAGAGAGATGGTGAAGATTGAGAGAAGATAGTTGTTTGGATTTGTCTCAATTTTTTTGCAGACTGGAGGCTGGTGAGCCTATAACCTAGGAAAATGTGTGAGACACAAACTCTTCAACACTCACCTTAGACAGTGAAGCAAACCCACGACCTCTGTAAAGTTAATGGGAGTTTTTCCACTGACTCTAGGGGAATCTGGATCTCCCTCTGAGTTTTCCATGATGAAGGCCAGATTTTCCCCTTCTTTTTATGAAACATGGTATTTTCCCAGCTTCAGTGCACACTGTCTCTTGTTTTCAAACAATACATTTAAAAGCTGAAGTACACCTCTCTAAAACAAAGGGCAGGAAATACAAAAGGATTTAAATGAAGTGTGCTTATAGCAAGGGACATAATGTTCACTTGGTTTGCTAATTCCACTTTGTGACCAATATAAATGCAAAACATAACATTTCTTGGAAACCTGATGTAGTCTTAGAGAAGAAGGATCATTGACCTTATGTTCAGGATGAACAAAGTGACATGAACAAAGGAATCCCATGATTCCCATGATGATGCCTATCTCCCATTAACTCTTTATGAAGTTAACCTTGCTAAATTTACTTGAGAAAATAGTAGCTTTTAAGAGGTAGCATTTCTGTAATTCTCTGCAGTTCTGCTGACTTCTGCATGTCCACAAGGATCTCCAATTCAATAGGATAGAAGTTCCATTTTTAATATCTTACATTTTAATTTGAAAAAGCAATTGTCTTTTTCTTCTTTCATGTTTTCAGGCTTAGAGGAAATAGTATGGAAAATGTGCTCTCACAGATGTAGAGGATTCAAAATTAAGAACAGCAACAATGCACAAGACCCTAATTTTTCTGACTGTTTTAAACTTTGGAACTGCAAATGCTTGAGGTCCCAGGACCGAGCATTAAACATGCATTTAATTCTGGGACCCCAGGGCTACTTTGTGGTACGTTAGCACTTTAAATTCTAATGTGATCATCAGATAGCCTGAGGTTAAAAGAAGCCATTTATGGGAAGGTACTATACAGTTTGATCCTTTGCTCACCACAGAAATGAGTAAAGTGATTAAAAAAAATCCATACAGCAGGGCCCTGGACGTACCTAAGTGCAAGATTGTATGGTTAGGAGCAAAGAAGGCAGGAGAGTATGTGAAAACATATACTTAGGCTCAATGGCCCTGAATGAGCATTAGAGGTCACAATACAAAAAGCAATTCAACCTGAGAAATTCCACTGATGTGATAACAAAGTTAATAAGAGCACTGAGTGTATGAACAAGGAAGAGTGATTAAGAGAGGAGATTAAGGTAATTTTATCTCTCTGTGCAGTACAAAACTGACTACTAGGAGAATCCTTCACAGTTGTAAAATATCACTGAAAAACCCGAAGAAACATAAAACTGATATTAGGACTGAAACACGCAGAGCATTTTCCAGACAAAAGCAGAATAAATTTGGCTTATCTTCTCAGAAAAAATTTGAAATGCTCAGGAGAAAACAAACAAACAAACAACCTCTCAAGAAATAATCTGAAGATGGAAAGAAAGCAGTATAAGGCAAAACAAGTCAGCACGTAGGAAAAGGTCCAGTGTATTTAGATGAAAACTGAGGACACATATTTCCTTACTTGATCCAAGATGACCGATTAGATACAGTTCTAATGGAAGTGACAAGTATTTGCCTCCCCCTGTCTTGGCTTTAGGTTTAGCTGCCTGACAGAAAAGCACACATAAATAAAACAGAGTTAATGGAGCAAGATACAGTCATAACTAGATGAAGTGTAATGGCCTGTGATGTACACAAGGTCAAACTAGATGATTTAATGGTCCCTTCTGGCCTTAAACTTCAGAAATTGTTTCTCACACCTGCCCCAATGAGCTAACTCCCAGTTTAAAGTAGGCTATGAGTTTTCCACACGAGTTTCCTTGCAATAGCAGCATCCATGACAATTTCAGGGCCAGGAGCACTGCAGGTGGCTGAGAAATGGCTCATGCCTGGTGTCCTAGGCATGTCAGAAGCAGCACAATGCAGTGATGCATGGAACTTGATTTTCAGGATTTTTGCTTCTGAAGACTTTGGGGTTTCAGTGTCCTAGCTAGCTTATCCTCAAAAACATGCATCTTTCAAAGAATCTAATTTTCCAAACTGGTTGTTAGGAAGCCTGTGAGCTGGTACTCAACTCTGTGGGGCTGTACATGAGCCTTAGCACAGCATTGCTCCAGATCCATGCCGAACAGGCCACAAGCCCCTATTGAACCTCCATGGAACAACATACCTTAAAAATGGTTACTGTGGGTAGATGGAAGCCTGAAGGTTGTTTTCCTCGTTTGAAAAACAGTCGCATCTTTTACTTCATCAGACGGCTACACCTTGCTGCAGGGGCTGTGTGCAAGGTAAACATGCTTTTCTTCTTCATCCCACAAAGCTGTCCCATATATTAGCATGTTTGTGTGGAGCGATTTACTTTTTAAGTGATTCAATATCTGTAGGCATCACAACAAAGACAGATGTCCATCAAGTTTGTTAGAAATTAGCGATATCCTTTCATTCAAATTTAATCACAAATGAAGTTTAATTTGCATTTGTGAAGGATGAGGCATTCAGATATGGTTTTATGGTTACAAAAAAATGTAATGATTTAGATACTGGAGCCAAAAGGACGTCATCAGACAGGAAGAAAATTGTCTCCTTGGTAATATTTAAAATACTTTCAAAACCAAATGCCTTGAGTTGATGCATTCCTAGCTCTTGAAGGGCATAGTAAATTCTCTAATGTATTGGAAATTATATCTAAATGTAATCAGCAAAAGCACTGGTACAGTTTATTTCCAGATGAGACCTTGAAATTCTGCCCTATTGTTCAGATATCATTGTTACACTTTCATGCTGTTAATTAATTATTTAACACAATTATCCCTTCTTGCCCTCCATGAGAGTGAACAGATTACTTAGTTATATACAAAATCATAGGCTGATACATTTTGCTGACTAGAAGAATCACTGCTAATTTGTTGTAGAAATGTATACATACAGACATATTTGCTCTCATACATAGTTGAGAAATTATATTTGATTTTAAAAAATTAACTGAATACTTTACCATGCATGTGCCCTTATACTGAGTACATGATGATTATAACAAGAACCACAAAAATTTAAATAATGCTTATGCATTTGCATTCGTGTGTGTATGAATGTGTGGTTTTCTGTGACAGTATAAAATGCATGGGGTTTTTTTTTCAATTGTAAAATTTTAGTGCAATTAACATATAAAATAATTAAAATTAATAAGAAGTAAAATTATGTTCATTTTTAAAAATAAATGACTGAAAAGTATATAAATATAAAATTATGTGACATACTACCATTCCAAAATACTTACAGGTATAAAATGCAACTGCAAAAACATCCTTAAATACCTTTTTGATTACTAATGTCTCATTTGATTTGAGCCTTGACTTCAGGCCAGTCAGGCCATTGCAAATACTCCTGGGAAATTCCTTGGGACAAATTAACACAGTTTGCATACAAAAGTGAAAGGTCTAGGGCTTTGGCACATACTCTGTGTCATGCCAGAGTGATGCAACAGACTTCAGTCCAGTTTTTTTCTGCTTTCTTCTCTCTATGAAAGCATATATGAAGGAAAGTATGACTTTCTTTTTAAATGGTCCTTAAGTTTTTTAGGCACTTTGAATGATGTGCAGCAGCAATTGAATTGTACCCTAAAATGTCAACAAGATTTTCATTAGAAGAAAGAGGGTTTTCCTAAAGTGTATCCTTTGCCATCAAAAAGTATAATTTTAAAACATCTAATCAGGGAAATGCACCACATTTCAGAAGCTGTTAGTGATTTGAACTAATGTCCAAATCCTTTTAAAAATTATAGTCATGTGCTTTGCTAAACATATAAAGTCCTGGTCCATTACTAGTTCTTCATTCAGTCAAGCTGAAGTACTCTGGGAAAATTTAAGGGAGAAGAAAATTGTTTGGTTGCGAAATAAAATTCTGGAAAAATTATACAGTTCCACAACATTTTTTATTAGGCCATTTTTCTTGTGAAATTTACAGAAGCATCTGAAAATTCAGTCTGCTCTGTTTTATGGATTTACTTACACTTTTAAATAGTTTATTTTCAGTGGTTTCACTAGTTTTGAAATACTGAGAAGAAACTATTATATGCTCAGAATAATTTTGCTGTTTTCCTTAAATTAGTATTTTCCATTAGCAATGTTTCTTTCCCTCTGCTCTGTAAAGAGACGTTTCTGACTGACATAAAGCAGATGAACTCAGCAGGCTGTTCCTATACCCTTAGGAGGAAACGAAAACAAAAGACCTAAACAGAGTAAAGAAGATTTCAAACTGTCTTAAAACAAAATGAAGCTCTTGGCAAGAATTTGTGTAATATATCTAGCAATCCTAAGATTACCAACCAAACCTCGCTCCTTTTGCTAATCTAATATTAATCTTTGTCTTCTTGGTGAGATTTTCAGATTCTATGAACAAAGCAGGAAGATTTTAGTGATGGCCACCTGTCCTCTTGAGGGTGATTTCACCCACCATTACAGCCTTGTCACTAATTAGAGGGAGCTAATAGATGAAGATAAAAATACAATTACTACTTAGGAAAGTACAAGATTTTCTTGGGATACCAAATTTTTCAGTAGGGAATTTTCACTTGCTGCAGACACAACAAATGTTTTCTCTTCATTTGAGTTTTAATTTAATTTTCTTCTACGTTATTTCCAATAATGTTCTGAACTATTATTCTGATAACTACTGAGGAAAATTAGTTAGCACCATGAAATTTTAAATTGCACTTTTTTGGTTTTTTTATAGGAGGCCTTTTGCCT
This sequence comes from Rhipidura dahli, assembly GCA_013399225.1. Lineage (NCBI taxonomy): Eukaryota > Metazoa > Chordata > Aves > Passeriformes > Rhipiduridae > Rhipidura > Rhipidura dahli. Next base: position 547,308 of record VXAC01006427.1, on the reverse strand, counting down.
CCCTTTCCCCCATTTACTTGGGCAAACCAGTGTTTGGAACTCTGGACCACTTCTGGGGTGTGGCAGAAAAAGTTGTGAGCAGCTTTGTGATTACTTTGACAAATGATGCTCCAAAAGATGTTGCACAGTCTGGGTGTTGATGTACAAACTGGCTCTAGATGTTTTGCATTGTACTGCTTTTTAAGAACGGAGGTGCAACCATGCATGACATCCCTGTCTCCCTGCTTCTGCTGGCATTATTCAAACTCTATAAATGTCTGCCCTTAATTTCTTCTGATAGTTACAAGAGATGGATCAACACAATCAGCAGACCACATGATACTATGCAAACCACAGGAATAAATATATAGGGGGTTAAAGGAAGCATTAGTTTAAATTACTGCATCAAATGCAGAGGTAATCTTGACTTGTCCTGATCATAGTTTCAGAGATATGTCATAATGTTTGGGTGTTTTTTTGTTTCAGTATTGTGGATATGGGAATTTAGAAAAGCTTTTAATTCCAATAATTAATAATTTTTCCCTAGCACCTTTGCCATACAGTATACTGGGCTATTAATCATTATGAATAACAAAAGAATCTACGCATGCTTGAGTTTATAATGACAGTCCTGAACTGTAGTATTATGTCACTGTACTAAAAAAGCACAGTGTTTGTGTCAAACATTCTTGGGATGGGGGTCATTACTTACCAGTGATTGTTATGGCAAATATCCCAGTATCCTGCAGCATTTCTGCATGGAGCTCTCCTTACAGGAAGAGGAACCTATTGCTCACATGTCTGGGATGAATTGCAGCTTCCCAAGATCAGCTGGGAATAAATTAGCTGTCTGCTAAATACAATTAAGGTGGCATGCAATGTTTATGTCGTGCATTAGATAAGGAAACTCCTAGCACAAATATCTCACTATTCAGAATATTATCACTGTATAAATAGCTTAACAGGATGAATGGTGGCCTTCTAAAATAGGCAACGTATACACTGGCTGTCTGATGCCTGTGTCAGATTGACTCTGTTAGTGTTATCTACAGATACTCTTGATCCCTTGCTGGCTTGAGCACAAGTGACCTGCACAGTGTGAAACATCCTGCAGCTTCCCAGCCACTTAAGACAATCAAATGTTTCTCTTCACAGAAACCTGATTTTTGACATTGCAGGTAGCTTTTTCTCAGGTTGCTAAGGTTTCTCACCCCTTCTGCCTGATTCATCCTGCATGTCCTGCTGAGATGGACTGTCACATTTCCAGTCTTCTGTTCATCTACCTCATCATATACTCTTGCATGATCTGGTTTTTTTTTTGTTTACTTATCTTTCCAAACTCAGAGCACAACACAAGTGAACAAAGAAAAAGAGAAATAAAGAAGACCACAAAAGCATCAAGAATAAGCAATGCTCTTGTTCAACAGTGTTTCTGAAGACAAAAAATCTCAGGCTACATGAACATCAAGACTCCATCTTACTTTGAAAGAAGGTATATGTTTTGCAGATAAGATTAGTAGGATTTACTATTCATTTGCTCAATCCAATACTTTAAATAATTTCTGATAAACAGGTGATTTTAAAATGTTTTCCTGCGACATAAGACTCACTTGTTCTCACTTTCTCTTGCTATTAATTAGTCACATTATTCCCAGCAATCAGTCTAGGATCCACTACAGGCTAAAATCTTTACTCATTTATAGTTTTTTTCTGTCTGATCCATTGAGATAACATCATGCTCTCCAGTTAAGTAGCCATTCTTAGTGCAAGCCTCTGTTTCCAACTTTCACCCAAAGAACATCTTCAGAAACACCAGTGAAGTGGTTGTTCTCATTACTTGATGGGTTTTTAATCTTTGTTTTTATTTTTAAAGATAATTATGAATATTCTATTTATGCATTCTGGTTTGTGCTGCATGGTGGAAACAGCAGCAAGCTTTGTTGGGGATTTTAGGGTTTGTTCTCTTTCTTTCTTTCTTAGTTCTCTAAATCAATTATTTAATAATTTGTATGGCAATTTAATTTTGGAGTAAATGACTTATATATTTCTTTCTATCCCAACTTAGCAGCTTTTTGGAAAGACACCAGTTTGTTTGTTTACATTTAAAGAAGAACATACGGTGGCATATAAAACACATGGAAAAACATGTAGGAGTTTAAAAGAAGCTGCAGCTGTAGTTAGGATTCCATAAGTGAAGATGGGGTAGAGCTGTCCTGCCCATCCCTGCAGAGGGAGAATTTTCCTATTTGACATACTAGGGACACTGGATTTATAAAGGCATGTACAGTACATTAGCAACCAGTTGGGTAACATATAATCTACAGTTCTGAAAGCTTTGGGACATGATCATTTTTCTGTAGGATCTGTCTGGCAGGATCGTGACAGCACCACCTGTAGAAGACACCTTCACCCTGTGAAATTTTGGGGACCACAGCCAAGCAACAAAGAGAACTGAACAGAGTTTATACAACCTCAACCTGCAGTTTTTGGTTTGGTTTTTTTTTTTTTTTTAAATCTTACTTTTTACAGGGGAACTATATAATTAATTCCACTTACATCTTCAGTGTAGTCCCAAAATTCTTGTGTAATTCTTTCCATAAAACTTGAGGACTTTAACCTATCATTAGTATAAAAAACACCTGATTGAGATTTTTTTTTTAAAGTCACTTAGCTGATAGGAGTTGGGCATCTGGATAATTTCAGAGAAAATCCCACATGGTAACTGAAAAGCATATAAGCAGAAATACTTCTTTTCCATCACTTTATGTACTTTGTGTATTACATATTGTTACAGTCATTTCACTCATACATCTCACTTGAGATTTCAGTAAATCCTAAGCACATTTCATATGAGGAGAAAAGTAACAAACAGAAAAACACTTATATAAAAAACATTAAAAATTTCAAAGGATGCTCAGTAGTGAAAGAAGTAAAAACATGGACCATTTAAATCCCTATAATCTCCATTTTAATGAGACTTTTATTTAAGATTGAGTTTGCTTGAAATACATGAAATTTCTTTGTCAGGTCTTCTTGGTTATCCACAAAAATATGTATTTAAAAAAAACACCAAAAAACTGATGATGTTAAAGAATACTGTTAGCATTGCAATTAATACTTCACAATACATGTGAAATTCTTACTTTCAGAAATTGTACTGCTGGAAATCACGGCTGCAGTCAAATAACCAGGTGAGTGGTTGTACCCTGACAGATCAAAGGTATCCCAACACCAGGACCCATTTGTGTGTGGAGGGGGACAAGGTGCCTGGAGAAGGACAAGGACAGGAGGAACACTCAATAATAACCAGAATGTTTTCCCACCCTCATGTGGGAGGTAACTCAATTGCTGGGCTATCTCCCTAGTGAAATGGTACCTTCCTTTGAAAGTTTTTCAGTAGATACTTTTTCCAGTGACACGTCCAGCAATTTATGAACCCAATCCTGCTGCCCACAAGAAGCTTTGGCAGTGATAGTGTTACACAGCTAGAATGCAGAGGGTTATCTTATCTTGTTGCTTCCAGAGCATGCTCCTGTTTCCTTCTGTTCTCAGCACCTGAATCTGAAAAAACGTATTCACCTTCACCATGCCACGAGGGATTTGTCAGTTCTTCATCTTAAACTCCTGAGGTCTGAAGACTTAGGACTGTCTAATGCTACTGAGGATTTCTTTCATGACAGCTGCAGCCATGACCAGGATTTTTTTCGGCCTTTCTTTGAATTGCCTGCTGTTCTGCAGTACTACTTGTGATGCATGCAACATTTAAGGAGTAAGGATTTGCTCGGGGACTCAATGATATTTTCTGTTTCTTCTCTATTCCTACCTGTGTTGGTGCTGGCATAGCTGATGAGCATGATGAGCAGATGAGCTCATCATCAAGTCTTTACCTCAGATGTAGGAAGAGACATACTTTTGGGTCTAGAGTGTCTCAGTTTCTTTTTGGTGGAAGCCTTGTATCTATTGGGAGATTTTTGCAGGTCTAGGGGGTGTGAATGCACTCAATGCACAGTAGTCAGATCAAGAGCCCTCTGAAATACACAGGAAATTTGACTTAAATGAAAGCTTAAGGAACTGTCTGTAATTAAGGAAACACCAGTGAATAGTTCAGTTTTCTTGAAGACTAAGCATACACTATAAACTTTCATGTTATGAAATAGGCAGCATGATTTTTTTATCTCCCCCTCTTCTGTGCATTCAGTTGAAACAAATCACTTTTGTTTTGTTGAACCTTGTATTTTTTGTTCCCAGAGTATGACTGTATTTTGCCGTATTTCATATAGTCATCATTTTTTTGCCTTATTGTACAACTGCATAGAAGTGACTTAATTTTTCACTGAAATAATGTATTTTTAACAAGAGCAAGTAAAAGGCAATGTTAAACAGTATCACTAATACTTTTTCTTTTTTTCACTTTTAAATTTATTTAAAACATTTTTTAGGTTTTTAAAATTGAAATATAACTACCAAACTGCAGTGGCAACTGTATGAACTGTTATAATAATGGGATGAATAAGCACTTGAGAAGGCAATTTTTCCTGAGCATACTGCTGTGGCAGGCATCAGTGACGATGCAAGAGGCAGAGGTCCTTATGGTAGTGGCTCACTGAGCTCATTCAGTGGCACCACATGCAACAGTAAATGCTAATCACTGTGCAGATAAAAAATAGAACTGGGTTCAGAAGTACTGCCAGGTAAATTGTCCTGTCTACAGGATGTCATTTATAGGGCTGTGTTAGCTCATCACAGCAATTATTTAACTGAGGAATGAGGAAATGAATGGAAAATTTGTTGAACAACCTCCATGTTCACTCAACCAAATCATTCAGACTGGTATTGGAGAACCTGAACATAATTCACCTCTAGAAAGTCTCACTAAATTGCATCAAAAAAATTTTACTACTTATTTCTGGAGAGAGTTAAAAGATATTCATCACAGATATTCATTACTGATCTTCCTTCCCCTGCTCATAGTGAAATACAGCAGTGAACCACTGAATCAGAAAATCAGTTTATCAGGATCTCTACAAGTGTCAAAGCATGGTATACAGTAGTCTTTAAAAGAAAAAAATTATAATGCTCATCTAAGCAAAACAATAGAACAGCTTGGTCTGCACACTTCCATAGTGAAAGTCTCAGCATGTCAGAGACAACTGAATGGGATGCAAGGGCTTCCCAGTGCAGAGTACCAAGGCTGGAAAAATCTGCACCGTGTCATGTACTCCAGTCTGAGGCAGAGCAGTTATTTGATTGATCTTTACAAAAGAGCTTTACAAAGATGTACCTTTGCTGTGAGCTGTTCCTGGTGGCTGGCTCAGCTATGACATGCCCAGCCCAAACCAGGAAGACCCACACCTTGGTGTGAAGCACATCGTGTCTTGTTTTCAGTCCCACAACGGAGTAAATATCACTGGTTTTCCAGCTGTCTTTTAATGCCTCCCATTTCAGGGAAGGGACCCTGGCTGAACTGTCTCTGTCTGGCTTATGGCCATGACTGACTTTCTGAGATCTGGCAGCAAAATTGGGTACACCAATAACGATCTCCTACAAAATAAAACACAGTCTTGTTAGAACCCATTAGAAGTCTGCACTTCGCTGAGAGTATAGGCCTGATGCAGCACCCAGTATGGGTTTATCAACCTCTCCATGGAGGGAAATCTCATCAGTGGCTCTCTTTTAGCAACCAGAGCTCTATCTTTTTAGTCACTTATCAGTTGTGTTGCTCCTTCCCAAGTCCAGAGCATTTCTGATTTGAAGAATTACTTTACAATAATTGAATGAATAACAGTTAGTTGCAGCACAGATTGTCACCAATACTGCATTATAGGTACCGTATTGTATTTATTTTACAGATACTGATGTACTTTGAATGTGTGCTGTTTAAGAGGCACTGCCATGGTATCTCTCATCTCAACTCTATTGATGAGGTCTTTATGTCAGACCTCAGAAGAAGTGGAAGATGAAGAAACTCCTCTTTGAGTAACCAGTAAGAGGAAGGTGGCCAGCATTAACCTCATGTAATCACCACTAGAAAAAAGCTGATGTGTATGTCTTCTATTGAATGTCCTGCTCACCAGAGAATTGCCAACTGCAGGGTGAGAACAGAGGCAAGGTGGCAGTTGGTAGTGTTTTTTTAAGGTAACACACAATGAATCTGTGCTGCAGTATCTTCCAGGAAGCTGGCTGCCCACAGAGGTTTAATCACTGGTATGTCTTAAAAAGCAAGTAACAGCATGGAAGGGTGTGAGGGTGTTACTCAATGCCATCAGTAATACAGCAGGTAACCACACAGCCAGACAGGTGAATATAATAGCAGGTGCACTCTTCTGCCTTTCACCAGTAGTTTTCAGTATATATGCAACAGCTTTGCTGCAAGGTGCTTCTAGAGACTGTTAATGTGAGGGATTTCCAGGTTGGCTCTGGCTCGATTTCTTAATCTGGCATTAGATTATTTAATCTCCCCCCAAAATTTTAAGCATTACACCTGTTCCATTGAGATCCCTGGGTTTTGACCTCTGGAAGGGAAAACTTGGTTTTCCATGGTTTGATGCCTGGGCAGGGTCTCAAAAGACCATTGCTCTCATCACAGCCTACACTCTCCTGGTTTGGGTTCTAGAGCCCTCAAAGGCACCAACTCTAGAGTTGTATGCTGCTAATTGTGCTAAAACTAGATTGGCATGCTGGTACCACAGACTTGAAATCAAATTTTCATGTCCATTGGCTATATTTTTGTCTTTCTAAGGAAAATGCTGACTTTGTCCAAAAAGAGCTAGCAGCCAAATTTGCCTCATGTTCCTTGCTGGCTTGGGAAAGCCATTTTTGGACTCTGCCCTGAGTCACACTCACATAGGTGTTTAACAGCAAACTAGTCTAAAAATAACCACTAAGCAATGTGTATGATGTGCAATAGAATTTTGCACAGGCTGGGGAAACAGCGTATCCTTCAATATCAGTTTCATGTTGCAAACATCACTGATCCCTCCATAGGTTCCTAGCATGGAAATCTGTGAGGCTGTACTACACAAGACGAGCCAAAAGCACACTGTAACAGCTTGTGGATCACCTAGCTCTTGCCAGAGTGATTAGACTCCCACTGGCAAAAAACCCAACAACAATTACTGCCAATAGGTGTTATTTTAACTAAGTGAAGTGCATATTTATTCAGTGGCCTCTGCAGAATCAAAGGCAACATGTTTAGTCACCATCTGCTTTCCCTTACCCAAGCCTCTTTAGATTCCAGGTTGTTAAAAAACCTTGGTGCTAATGACATTTACCCATATAATTTCCCAAATCACAAAGAAGTGAAAAAAAAAAAAACCAAAAACAAAGCACTATGAGATGACCTGAGTTTATAATGGATTATTTGCAGAGACTTTCTTGTGTAACTGCTTTGAGGAACTGGAAGACAAATTCTGTGCCAAACCCCCTGCACTTTGAGTTGAAAAGGAGAGCAGGAGTTATGAGATCCATATGTTTGTCTTACTTTGTCTCCTAAAGGCTCGCCATTCCTGGCTGTGATTTTTCTTGAAATGTTAATGGTAGGAGCTGAGGATGTCAGTGGTGCTCTTAATAGACTGATTCAAGTGCTTAAAAAAAAAAAACCCACACTCACTGAAATAAAAAGACAGTTTCAGAAACAGTGATCAGCTGCAGCAAAAGCAGTGGCTTGTGTGAGTGGCACCTCCCAGCCAGCACATTCACCCAAAATTGAGGGTGCACTCCTGAGGAGATGCGCCCCTTGTCAAAAGTACCAGTCCATGCGTGCCAAGACAGTCAGTACTGCAACTCTCTCCTTGGTGCTTTGGATTTTGCCATGGCAGCACATGGATACGGGAGTGTGGGCAGCTGTGTGCACAGAGTTTCTGATGAAAGAGAATGACAGGAGCCTCCCATCACAATGATTAACATCTCCCACTCACCTAAGACCAAGACCACTGCATGTGTAGTCCTTTGCACACCTCAGTGGAAGTGTGCTGCCTCCTTCCTCCTCTCCAGTGTATCAGCCCTGGGCTGACAGAGAGGCTGCAGGAATGGGTCAAGGAGTGTTACAGGCTTTGAGCTGACCACAACCACAGGCAGCCTGCTCATGCTGGAGACACAACGCATCACACCACCTCCCCAGGCATACCATGGGACTGTCCTGACTCACTCCAGAAGAAAAGGAGGCCTGTTGTCTGCAGTTTATCCAGCGTTTGCCAGTGAAAAGGAATCGTCACCTCTATCAGGATGTGAACATGCACAAGCCAAAACAGTTCAGACACTTGAGGGCAGGGACATACTGTTTGCCAGGACTGTGCCCAAAAGTCCCACGAGGCAGAGGACCAAGGCTGCGCTCTCCTCTGTGGGGACACCCATGCTGCAGCTGGTCTCTCCCTTACAAACAGGGATGATGGGAGGTGGAAACATCTGTGTTGGGCCATGAGACATGGGTGTGCTGAGAAGGGATGTTCCCATGTTGCTTCTCAATAGATACCCCAGGCTTTTCAGCACTGCTTAGGGCCTGGAGACCACAAGTTCAGCTTCTGTCAGCTTTGTAGGCTGTGCTGGCTCCCATTTCTGTGTTTTTTCTCCTCTCTCTTGCATGGACAAAACATACTATTCACCTGCCCTCACACATATTGAGAGCATCTGCTGTCTCTGCAGGGCTCAGAAATTGGAGGACACTTACATGTGCAAAAACCAGTTGGCAAAGAACTGTCTGCTTCAAGGGTGAAGTTGATTGCCTCTGCCAGATTGGAAGGTTCTGACCTGCCAATGCAAGCTGGGAAAGAAAAGAGCTTCAATTTAAATGTTACCCAGGTCCCGGGCTGGTGGCACTGGCTAGAAGGGCAACAGAAAAGTGGCCAAGAGAGGAAATTTTTTCCCTTTGATCAGCTATCATTAACCAGTTGTAAATTGGTTTCAGACTGTGAAGAAGAAAGTGATGAATGCCTTGTCATTACTTGTGCAGCCTCAGCTTTCCAAAGAAGGACCTGGGTTACTGTGAACAGGAGCCTACCCTAGGAATTACCAGTGTCAATCAGTATTCTCATTCCTGTTAATCATTGATAAATTACTTAGTCATTCCCAAAAGTTTCCAACTGGGATAGCTGGAGAATGCAGATAAATGAACCTGGCAGTCAGCTGTGCCCATGCTGCAACACACTGAACAGCAGTATCGATTTTTATGCATTTAAATTAGCTGTTTCAAAAAAAAAAAAAAAAAAAAAAAAAAAAAAAAAAAAAAAAANAAAAAAAAAAAAAAAAGGCAAAAATCAGGATAATAGAGTGACAGACCAGGACTTTCCATGACTCTAGCAGTCATTGCACCATAACAAAGAACTGCTAGATTTAGAAACATCTTCTTCCATGTTGGAAGTGCTCAAAATACGTGTAAGTAATTTGCCAAGTATCTGTTCCATTTGCCTTTACAGTCAAACACGAGGACAGCAAAGCTACACTTCTGATTTTTACAACACAATCTCTGATCTTCCTCATCTATCTCTTTTTCCCTTGCATTCTATTTAATACAGATCACAGCCAGAAAGAGCACAAGCTCTTTAGTTCAAATTGTTATTACTTGTTACAGTAAATTTATTTGCATGATGTGATTATCAGTTCAAGAAAGTAAAACATTTGTTTTTCCACTCCACTGTTTTGCTTATGTTTTTTTTTTAACCAGTATTCTTCACTGCATCACTAATAAAAATAAACCTGAGCCCTAAAATCTTCCAACTCCCAAAAGCCATGAATTGCTGAAGAAACTCTATGTCTGTTGTGAATGTCAATTTATGCCCAAGAGGCTGAAGCATAGGGCTTTTGGCGCAGAAATTAGTTGCATAGTTCTTCAGGTTTACTACAAATATTTTTCTTTCTTGCATGAAATCTTGCCTGCCAGAACCAATGGTTTATGACAAATATTAATAAACTGCTTTGGTAAGCAAACCTGGGAGCTGGTTTAGTAGTTCAGTTTATATGTCCTGAGTACACATAAGATTTTATTTTTTCTTTTGTCCTTTATAGGGCCTTAAGTTGTTTTTTTGTTTTTGTTTTTTTTTTTTTTGTTTTTTTTTAATATAAGCTTTCTCATCATTTAAAAAGCAAATTATTATAGCCATTAAAAATACCAATGGGAACAATCAATAGGCACTGCAAGTCACCTTTCAAGTAGCACAGAGATCAAGATGATTTTCCATTGGTATGAATCATTTAACACAAAGAGTTCTTCACTATGGAATCTGTTGAGGAAGTTTGTTGAGACTTAGCAGTAGCAGGTGCAGGACTTGTGTTGCATAATTCCTTACTGACCTGTTTAGTGTTTCTACTCTCTGTGGATTTTATGCAGGAGGCAGGCACTGAGGCAGGTAAGCTGAGAAGTCTTCAGATGCTGCGAGGCCATGGAAGGATATTGCCGAGCTAGACAGGCTTCCAAGTCTGACATGTTTTGGGAGCATCAGAAACTCATCGACACTCATTAGTCTTTCCCAAGCCCCTTGTGTAACCTGAAGTAACTAACACTTTTACCCTTACAGTTGCAGTGAACAGAAGGCAAAACAAATGGCACCAGCCACTGCTTTTAAATGGAACCTCTGCTCTGAAAGATGATGCATGCTGCAGGGCAATATGTGCCCAGCTGGGAAGGGCAGAAGATACAAAACTCTTCTCCCTTGATCAAGAAATGAGCAAGTGTTTCAACACCTCTTGCCTGTCCAAGGGTCCATCTGGGAGAGGAAACTTAAACTGGAGTCTTGCCAGGGCTGGGCTGCGCAGGAGAGGTACCTGCCTGCTTGCTGCAAGGCTGCAAAGTTTCTGAGAGTACTGCTGATGCACTTCATGGGCCCTGCTGGCTCATCTGTCTTCGTCTCTTTGGTGCAAAGCCACCATGAGGAGTGGAAAGCTACTGTCCCTGCTGCAGCTACATGCCCCTAGCCTTAAAAATCTCTGGGTAAAGGGAATGGTGGGGAGTGTGTATAGGCTCTTGTGCCCCAGCTGATGGGACTGCAGGGAGAGGCTCAATGCTGGGGGTTTCTGAAGCTCTCACTGCTGCCAAGCAGACTTCATCACAACCAGCTGCCTGTGGAGAGATGCTGGGATAGGAAAAACCCCATCAAATCCAGAAGGCACCATGATTTTACCATCAAAGCAGGTAAAGCATTTGTAAGCCACTACATGAACATGAACTGTCAACAAATTTTTTCAGTGTGGTTTAACAATGCTTTCAGTTTTGGACAGATTTCATCCTGAGGCTTCTTCTCAGTGGATTGTTTTCCTTTGACCTTTTGAATACTTAGAGCCAGCTCATCTAATCTTGGAGAGGTTTCTTGGCAGAAGGAAGTATATGCATTCATAAAGTGGCTCTTGTATTGTTTTACTCTGACCTTGAAAGGCTTGGTTGAGATCAAGAGATTGTGGACGGATCCCTAATACAGTTGCTGATCCTTCCTTTGGATGCCTACATTCTGAATCTTAATTAAGGACTTGGATTTAATGCTATATTTATTCACAGTGTAGTCATTGTAGACTGACACAAATTAAAAAGAAAAAAACTGCATTTTGTAGTTTGAGAGACACTTTCAGGAAGGTGCCAGAAAATACCTGAAAGCCTTCTTCTGCTACAGGGTAAGCAGGTGTTTGCTGCCAGCTGCCCAAATGAACAAGCATTCAAATACGATCTTCCTATGGATAGCAAAGACTTAAAAGATGAGTGTGCCATAAGATTGGTCATTGCTTTGTCCTGTTGCTCTGGGTCAATGCTTCCACGAATTACAAGTTCAGTGACATATTTTTGCTTCACAGTTCCAGTGTGCAAACCAGCCATGTTCCCAAGCATACCAAACATTTCCTTAATTTTGTCCTTTTTTTTTTTTAAAAAAAAAGAGGTAAACAGAAGTATTCAAACAACAGAAAACAACACAAAACACTTCATGAAATTATTAGTGTTTTAAAGTAACCATTTTATCTTTCTTTCGGATGACATTGTTTATTGTAAGACATCATTTTTTTTAAATACACTGTAATACAAGAGACTTTCCATGTCATGTTGAGAGAAGCTGGTCACATGATTCACAAACAAAACTTTTAACACTGATACCTAGGCATCACTTTGAAATCAGCCAAGATGCAATGAAAGTTGTAAAGCAATGACTACTTGTAACAAACTGCAAAACAAGAACCACTAAATATTTTCACGGAGACATCACATTAAATAAATTTAAAAAAAAAAAAAAAGGTAAAAGAAAGGAGAAAGATAGCTCTACACACCAGGTCACAATTTGGTGACAATATAGAGATTTATATTAGTATGTAGATATCTTCCTCTTTACCTAAAGTGACAAAGAGAGTGATATCTAGAAATATATGTACATAAAGTATAGGCGGAAAGAAGGGCTGGGACAAATATTTCATAATTAATTGATTCTCTCTCTATTGGTGATTCAATTAAACATAAATGTTGAAATAAATTATTTGTATCTAAAACATTCTTAGGTGCTTTTCTTTAAGTTACAGAAAGGTACATATAAGCTGCAAGAATTAGGCCTCTGGATAGATTTGATTTGTTCTGTTTTCTCACGTATTCCAATCAACGGCCTCACTTACTAGCAGCTTCCATAGTCCTTGCTCAAATATTCAGTGTTTATAAAATATCAGCCAGTCATCACTCAGAACCTTCTACAAGCAAACAAAAAATCCCCACAGACCTTGTGCAGAATGCATAGACGGAAAAATAACACACCCATCATTTCCCATTTCTTCTCCTGAGACATATGTTTAAAAGATGGCAAAATAGTCACTTGGTTGCTATTGTGAATTTCACAGTGTTTTCCCCGCAACATGTAGACTTTTTTCTTTTTTTGCTTCACATTTGTGATGAACAGCACATCCCCCCCACCCTGCCCAAATACAGGTGTTTTAACTAAGGCTCTAAAGGACCTCTTATTCAAAGCAGCAGTGGTTTATTCCAGCCCTGACAACAAGAAAATACAACTTCCTGTGCTGTCAAAACCTTCATCTCTCATTAGAAATCCCAGCTTCCTCTCCAGTCCCGCCCTGCTCCCCTTCCCCACATTTTATAGCAGTATTTGAAATTCAGTTACAGGCTGCAACAACCCAAATGTGGACTTGTTCTAGCACATATGCATTATACCTTAGTCATTTGGGTTGTTTAATTTGTTTTTAAAGTGTTTTGTAGAAGTCTACATTAACCACTATTTCTTACAAAGGTGGGAAGGGTACAGACAGAGAGAGAAAGTGAGGGAAAGAAAGAAATATAAGAGAAAAAAAGAAGGAGGAAAGACAGGAGAAGAGAAAGAAGGAAAGAAAGCGATAAAAAATAGCAAGGACAAAAAAAAAAGAAGAGAAAAAATAAGCAGTTACTTATTAAACTGCGGACAATATATAGATATGTTGTTTTACAGGTCAAAATGAATGCAGTCCTTTTAAATGTGTACACTCCATCAGGCATCATGGGGTGCTGTTGCTTTACCAAGTGTCTGTTCTCCACGGCCACTTCTGAGTTCTGCGTATCTATCAAGAGTGAAGGACAGAGTGCAGCAAATGCTACTATTATTACTCCTGAATGTCAGTGTTCTTGTTGTTATACAAGTTGTGTTGCAGTGTGAATAGTCCAGCTCATTCTTGGAATTATTCAATATGGCAGGCAAGTAAAAAATGCTAATGGAGCTGCACTGGTTTTTTAGGACAATAAAACAACAGTAGCACAAACCCAGAAATGACAGTAAAACAAACTCTGTTTTCTGAGCTTGGAAGCTTGTCTGTTAATTTCATTATGAGAAATCAACAAGTGAGATGGAAATGGAAGAAATGTTTTTATGCAATCATCCGGGGAAGAAAAGTGCTTGTTGTTAAATCTCTAGCATTCTAGCACTGCCTCTGTTGCACACCAGTTAGAAAGTTGAATCTTATAAACATAGAAAAAGAAATATCAAAAGAAAAAAAAATTTGGTTACTCAGCAGACTTTATCAATTTATTAATAGCACTGTAATCATAATTTGAAATAACATAGGTGTATGTAAATTTATACATATACACACAGCCCATACATAATGTGCATGCATGTCTGCACATATATAAGTAAAATACAACAGACATAGGCAGACATGTATATGCTATGTGTGTGTATATATATATATGCCATATGCAAACACACATATATTATATATTATATATATGGTCAGTTCATAGCACAGTCCAGAAAGACTTTTTAAATGAGCCTGATTGTCATATTTACTCAGTGTACACAATTTACCTGACAGTGCAAGCATGATGAATATGCACATATACTCACCCTTCATTGTGATTTGAACACATTTCTTCCTCTTCTCTGCTCATTCTGCTACACTTACTCACCTCTTCATGAACAAATGCAAACTATGTATAGCTACAGTTTATAGCTTTTCTACTGTGATTATACATTTTATGCACTATCAAGAACATTAATGATATAGGTCAAGGTTATCCATAGCGGTGGCTCTGTAGAACATTTGGTCCTTTAGAAGTTTAACAAACTGCTATGTTATTGCACAACGCATTTTAATACTATTTATTCTCTGAAATGACTCTAAAAGTCTCACTAGTAAATCAAAAAGAAGATGCCACTAAGTACATTTTCAGGGTCTTGTGGTTATTTTTGGTATACATTCTTTCAGTGCTTGCAAAACACACCTGCTTGCTTTCGGGCTGGAGCCTCTTTTCCAGTAAAAGCATCATTTCAGATGCCCTTTTCTTCAGCTCAGAAGAAACTTAGACAGAATACGCAGGTAGAAATTTAGCAGCCCCCTCCACCAACTGCACCCTCTTCCCACTGCACAGTAAGAGAGGACTCTGATATCTTTCTTTTCCATCACTGTTATTTTGAAAATCCATTTCAAATTCCTTTAAAATATAACATTCATATTCTCAAGAGAATGGGTTTCACTGGATGCTCAGTCTTTTTCTAGTTTTCTGTGAGAACTTCCAAGACAGTCTAGATAAAATCTTAAGGCCCATTTTGTAGGAATCTTCCTCTGGCTTTTTATGTGTTTCCAGTTCAGTAGCGGTTAAGAAAGAACATCTAGTTTATTAAAGAAATACTGAGTATGGCTTTATAGTTACACTGTCATGTTTATTTGTAATGCTGCCTTTCCAATGACATTGAGAAGGGTAAAACTTCATCAGTGTCCAGTGAACTGTTTTCTTCTGAAAATGTTCAGAATTTTTATAAGCTAGCTCTAAAAGCTTCTGAAGAAAAAACTTAAAGTGCCTCAATAAATAATACATGCGAGCAAATTATATATTAAATGTGCTATGGGAACACTTACAAAAATAAAATGCTTAATTTATTAAATAAAATATCCCCAACACGAAGATGGACTATTTTGATCTGGCTCATATCAATAAGAAATAATAAAAAGAGAAAATGGAAAGAAAGATCATTTTTTTGCAATAACGCCCCCTCACAGAGGGAGGCAGAAGTCTTGAGGAATAGGTAAGGTAGGTTTTCATTTGTAAGAATTCATATTAAAAATAATCCTAGCTCTAAATTTCAAATTGTCAACTTCTAGTTTGAAAAACAACAGGTATGCCCATGCAGCTGTCATTAACACAGTGGCCATGCAAATGTTGTACACATACAATGCCAATCCAACCAAAAATAAATTATTTTATAAAGTGTGTATGTTGGTTATGACAGCAATAGTACCAATACAAAAATGGCACTGAGCTCAGAATCTTTGCACTCTGAATAGCAAGCCATAACCAGAGAGTAATTTGTTTTCTCTAGAGATCTTTATCCCCTGCTATGTCTCAAACATAACCAGTGATCTCCGTGCTTTAGATTATTCATGTTATATCAGCCTATAGTATCTATAACATTGTAAAGGCATTTTAACACGGCTAATGTCCTCCATTAGCCCCTCCTAATGAAATATAGGTTATATCATTATGAGTTTGCTATGCCTACTAGGGTGTACTACAAGATGAGTGATCGTTTCTGCACAAAGGGCATTAATCGACAAAGACCATGCACAGTTGCTTGCACGGTTAAAAAAAGAAAAAATAAAGGATCAAGGAAGGAAGGAATATGCTGCTGGACAGAATAAGATACACCTGCCTCAGCATTTATAGTTTGTCCTATCAAAATCCTTCGTTTCAACATGTGATTCTGAAATTAATCTTGTACATAACTAAATCTAGCTTCAGCCTTTACCAAAAAAGACTAGCTGGAGAACATTTTTACACCAGTGGCATGACAATATCCTACCAGAAGACAAAAAAAGGGCATGTGTTTAGCTTATCATGTTGTAACACAATTGCGTGCAGTGCAGGCAGCATCCTTTTTTGTTTTACTTGATTCTGGCAATGAAGGGTGCTGGCAAAGCACCTCCTCAAACAATCCCTTTAGTCCTCAGAAAGACTCTTCAGGGAATTGCTAGGCTCCCTCTTGTCTTCCATCAAATCATTTCAGTGTTTTCTCGCAGGGTTGGATGCCACCTGATTTCCCAAGCTCCTCCAGATAGTGTATCACACAAGAGTGTCTTCTTTCTAGCTGGCTTTATCTCTGCAAAGAACGCTCTTCATGTAGAGAACACCAGTCTTCTTTTTCCACCCACAGGCCGAAGCAAAAAAAATGAGGTGAATCCATAGAAACTCCCAATAGCTGTACAGCAGAAATCACGAAGTTTTAGTCAAATATATTCTTCCCTTTTTTTCATCCACATCAAAGGCATGAATACAACAAGGCATTGTTAGTTGTGGTGGGCAAACTGAAGAGTCTGCTGATATAACAGATTGGGTTTTTAAGGCCTTTGTCTATGCAGAGTTACAATAATGCAGAAGCCAAATTGATTAGAAAGACAGGAGAGAAGGAAAAAAAAGATAGAAACTGAGAGAAAGAGAGAAGATACATCTCGGTAATGTCTAAAAAGTCAATACTTTGTCTACAGATGGAGAAGTGCACATTGCTTGCCCTTTGAAAGCTTCTCCGCAAAGTTAAGAACACATTTTAATGGAGTTCAGCGGCAGTTGAACACATTCATTCCCGCAGCCCAGAAGAAGAAATGCTAGGAGACGTTAGCCTAAAATATCCAAGTAGACTGGAGATGCCTTGGCCAAGTTCTGAAGGAGGGAGTGGATTTCTTTGATGTTGAGCCTCATGTGAGGCTCCCGTTGCCAGCAGCCCAGCATCAAGTCATACACTTCCTTTGGGCATGTGCGAGGTCGCTGCAGGACTCGGCCCTGAGTGATGCACTCAATCACCTATGAGAAATCACAAGAAAAAGATCAGCACAGTTGTGCCAACCCCATGGAGTTCATCCATGGAAATGTTAACTTTAACCACAGAGGCCTCACTGGTGGCTGCCATGCAGCCATCTCTGGAAAGGCCTGCTTTTCTAGGCAGATGAATGAGTAGCAGTATGGCATCTGGAAAATTCACTGTAAAGAAAGTGATCAAAGAGCAGTAACTTCAGTCATGTAAACTTCACCCACACTGTCCACTCCACACAAAAGTAAATGTAGCTAGGAATTAATCCCATACCTTCTCTCTCTACCCAGCTGCTGCCTCAGAGGGAGGATAAATTTTCAACCTGCTCACAGAGCTTCAGTGCCTCTCCTTCTCTCCACCCTCTGCAAACTATTGAGTATCACTGTGGCTAATCTCTGGAAAGGGGATACTTGTGACTGCCTGGAAATCAAGAGATCTCTTGATTACTTCAGTCTAATCTGTCCATGGTTATGAACAACTACTCTGAAACAGTACCATGTATGATATGTCTTTTCAGGAGATAGCTAAGGTTTTTTTCATTGCCTCATGGTCTACCCAGAGCAGAATTTATGCTACACAAAGGAAAAAATTTAATTCCAACTGTTCTAGTTCTGCTTGGACACCTTGCACCCACTCAGGGGAGAAAAGGGTGAAAAGGAAAAAATTTAACCTTATGGTTCATGACAATACAATAAATACCTTGTATCAGTGTCAGACCTTAAATAAATTTGTTGCTGTCCCTTCTCCAGAGAAGCAACACTGACAATAAGCATAACATTTCCCAATGCACTTTGACAATATATTGCACACACCTCATTGTTTGAGAGCTGATACCATGGCTGCTTGCCATAAGTAAAGATCTCCCATAATACAACCCCCAGGCTCCAGACATCGCTTTCTGTGGTGAACTTCCTGTACATTATACTCTCTGGAGGCATCCAACGAATGGGCAGCATGGTGTGACCCCCAACCTGAGAAAAACAAATGAAAGAGTCAGAAACAGTATCCTCAGAGCCTCACAAGGCAGTCTCAAGATGTTAAATATGGAGAATCCATGGTTTCTTTTTTTCCCATCTGGTAACATTCACTTTGAGGAGCTTTGAAGATCTGTGGATTCATGGTTCAAACTCCTCTCCCCCAGCAACAATCAGTACCACACAATAGGTTTCTCAACAAAAATCTCAAAAGATGTTGTTTCTGAAGTCCAAACTAATAACTGTGTGTTTAATTGGCACACCTTACCTAAGGAACAGGAGAGTCTATATTACAGTAACAAACTACTTTGAATTAGGCCAGTTTTACTCTTTAACACTAAAGAAAAAAAAACAAAAAAAAAACATTAAATGAAATCTGGACTGGCAATTCTCCTAGAAACTGAGCAACATCAACCAAAATATATGAAGACACAGCTGACTGTATGAAATGGTAGGATTGGATCTGTGTGGTTGAATATCCTGATTTTGACTGAATTAAAGCAATGCTGTATTCTGTTGTTAAGTTCCACAGTTAATGTGTCAAAATATTTTTTCCACATTAACTACCCTATTCATTAAAGAAAAAAAACAAATCAGTCCTTTGGATATATTCTCTTGATAATAAGACACAGATTCCTACCCCAAATCAACTCCTGTTTAATGGGACCTTCACTGAATTCATGCCTTTCTGAAAGCTTTTAGAACATTTTTAATTTTCCCCAGAATATTTAACTTCCTTAGACTTAGGTTTCCTAACCTTAACTTAAATTTTTAAAAGTCTTTTATTTCCAGGTTCTAAACAATTTATTGTTCCTGGCACATCCTATTTTGGTTGGATCACATTAGTAAAGAAGTCCATTCAAATACTTTTAGAACAGTGCTACTGCTGAGGTACTGAGATATGGATATACAGATATGCTAGTCACTTTTTGTACCATGACAGCTGAGAATATTTCAAAAGAAAAAAAAAAAAAAAAAAAAAAGGAAAGCTTTTTCAAGAACATCTTACTCCTGATTAACTCATTTTCCTGTCTGAAAATATATTTAGTTATGAAACCACATTTACACTTTCAGGATTCTGTCAATTCAAAATATAATTTCTCCTTTTGGGACTTAACATTTGTTGTTATAAATAATGTCCTCCTTGTTCTCATGTTCAAACAGAGAATGGAAGAAAAACCCAACAGAAGTTCAGTCAGTGCTCACATTATTTCTAAATCACACAGAAAATCCATTTCCAGTTATTTTTCAATAATGCAGTGTTAGTGCAGCATACCAAACACAGCTACGGCTGTGAGAGATCAGTCCTGTTTTGTGCATCACCATGAGTTCATGCCCACTGCTGACTTCACAGAAACAGAAAGTCATGCTAAAATTTTCATAGACTTGTTTTATTATGAGACTCTTCTTCTACTCCCTGCACATGAGATGTTATGTGAGAGATGGAGGAATAATTTTTCAGCAGGCTGTTGAATGACAGGCTGGGCTCCCGGTTTCAGTTCCTGGATGCACTGTGGATGTGCTTCTGACTCCGTGCAGGTTGCTGTACATGGGTTTCCAGGCCATTCAAAAGGGGACCCAATTTCTGCGCATCACACTGACACAGAACAGATACACACTTTTAAGTGCTCTTCTCAATTTGGCTCATTTGTCTCTGTGTTAACAGTTAATCTCTCTGGCACACAGACTGGTTGTAAGGCTCTGTGCTTTGGTATTTTTCATCAACTTTGACTGAGAAGCCCCTCAGTGATGTGGAGAGTTTGGACACACCATGCTGAGATGCAACTGAACTTTGTTTCCCACCTTAGCATAACCTACTCTGACATGGCAACCAAACACTTCCAAACCACCACCAGTTTTAAGCCAGTCTTGAGAG
The DNA here is from genome assembly GCA_013399225.1 of Rhipidura dahli. Classification (NCBI taxonomy): domain Eukaryota; kingdom Metazoa; phylum Chordata; class Aves; order Passeriformes; family Rhipiduridae; genus Rhipidura; species Rhipidura dahli. The sequence goes on along the minus strand of VXAC01006427.1, from coordinate 527,242 downwards.
GTATTCAATTAGAAAGTCAAAAAAAGTCTGTCCCTCAGAAACATGTAGCCACATACACCCATGCAAAGGGCAAGCAACATTAAAAGACAGTTAGTGATGAGAAACTTTTGGTCTCATCAAATATTAAAATGGCTCTTACATCTGCTCCTCATATAACCTCTGCTACTGGTTCTGTTCAGCAACTTCTTTGACTCATTCCTTTAAAAATTAATGATGATAAAATATGTGACTCTGTTGGTTTTGGGTTGTTTTTTTTTTTTGCCACATCTTAAATTAAGAGATTTTGAAAAAGCAATTTAAAAAAACCCCAACCACTCTTCAAATCTTCTTATGTTTTTTTCACTACAGATTCAGTGTATTTTTGGTGGGACTCTGCTGAGTTTCCACTCAGCACTTAGGAAAATGAAGGACACACCTCTAGAGTGATGGTGATAAGCTGACACCACATGATGGCTCTGTGATGAGCTGATCTGTAACATGACACATCTGTCTGTCTCTCTTTGCAGTCACAGCAAGACTGACTTACTAGTATTGACACCAAGAATTCAGTTTACAGGTAAGCACAAGGCACAGGGCTCATTGGTGTTCTTCCCAGATCACCTTGCCTGGAGCTGTGTCCACTTCTGTCCCTGAAGGCAAGGACAGAGTACTTGACCAGTACTGAGGAGCCCTGAGGTCTCTCCATCTCTATCATTACAAGTATCATCATGTCACTTCAAACACCTCAACATCTTTTTGAAGATAGAATTTATTGCCTTTCAAAGTTTCAATGAAAGTATTCTACAGGGTGATCTCCTTGACAGATGGCACTGCAATGAAGACAAGATACCTGTGAAAACAGAGCATCTCCTATGGCACACTGTGCATCTAACCATGGTCTAAGAGCACCTTTCATTTCAGTTCATTTCCATCAAAAGCACATGTCAGGGCCAAAGGCACTTCTAAATGCATGTTTCCTTCTCTATTGTTTCCTTCTAAAAATCAGTGGCAACTGAGTCAACATTCACTCAGCTCAGAAAAGCATTAAGGGCTGTGCTAGTTGTATGCCTACAATGAGGCACACACTTCAGAGCTTTTTGAACTGAAGCCTAGGACTTGACACAACTGTTTGCAGGGTGCCTGAAGCAAATTGACAGTCTGTTGAGAGCGTCTTTTGATTTTTTTCTTAGGAGCCCAAGCACCCAGGGTTGTGCAATAACAGCAGTGAAAAGAGATGGGGTGCCTTTTTGCAGTTGTTGCCATACTTTCAGCAAGGCTAGGAGGTGTTTTCCAAGAAGCACCAGCGAATGAAAACATGACTGCACTGACCAAAGTTTACAGGTTCTGAGTGTGCTTCAAAGAGACGCCTTCAACATACCCTTTAATAAGAAACACAAGTCATTACAAACCTCTCAGGTATCACCAGCATTTTACTGTATACAGTCCCTGCCATGCACACTGTAATTGCAGTGCTGCTTGATACACATAAATTTCTAATTGTTTTGTGCTAAACAGACTACAGCTATGTGGAAATAAAACCTTTATATTCAGTCTAGCTAAGGTTATAACAGGATTAAAAACATTAGTGTTTTAACTTAATATGCACGCTATCACTTTAAAATCCATACTGTAGCTGTAAAAATTACTTTATGCATACAAATTAGAGTAGATTTTCTTAATACTTACCTGAAAGCAGCTGCACTATAGCCATAATACCATATATTACCACAGTTCAGTTTTATTTAGAATTGTACTTCTACAGAAGTACAGACTTAAGTACTTAATTCCAAATGCCAGTTTATGAAACACACCCTAGCCCAGCTATAGCCTGGCTGCTTTTAGTAGCAATCCTAGGCTAGAAAACCCGGTGAATTAGCCTCTGCAATGTGCAAACAGTCCACGGGGAGGAGACTGCTATGCCAAATCAGTGAACAGTCATGTTCTACAAAGAAGCTCTTCCAAGGAAAAACTCCCGTGCTGTCCCACGCATGGAATGTTGCACTTTGAACTATACAATCTCATCCCACTTGTCACCACTTTGAGCAAACATCTTTTCAATGAATTCAGCACTTTGAAAGGTGCCGGAGAAGCTAGCCTTGAACACTCTTTTAATTTATTTGCAAACACTAATCTTCTAGGGCTGCTATAGAAGGACCACATCTTAGAAGCAGGGCCTCTGATTTTATAGTTTGTTCAAGTTTCTTCTCTTTCTTCCAGTTAAAAATATATCTCTTTATACCCTGATGTGGTCACTGTTCCAACTTCATGGCCTGGCTGCCATAGAAATCCAAGGCCCTGTTGCTTGATGATTGTGAGAAAATGGATATGCTCTCTTACAGAGAAGACCAAATGAAGCCTTGTAGTCCTGCTGGAAACTGAAGACAGTGGGTGGAGCTGGGGGAAGCCGACCTACAGCTGGCACAAGATGTATGTGGGGCTGCACACATAAGACACGGGCCAGGAAAGGCACAACAAATAATCACATGGAATCATCACACAGAATCATCAAGGTTGTTAGAGACCTGAAAGATCATCTAGTTCATGCATAGTACTACCATAGTCACCCCAAAATCATACCTGCAAGTGTCACATCCAGATGTCCCTTGAACACTTCCAGAGACTGTGACTCCACCACTTCTCTGGGCAACTTATTCCAATGCCTAGCCACTCTTTTAGAAAAAAAATATTTTCTAATCTGAACCTCCGCTAGCATAATTGAAGGCCATTTGCTCTCATCCTTTCACTTGAGACATGGTAGAAAAGAATGACCCTCACCTCACTACAACTTTCTTTCAGGCAATTGTAGATAGCAATAAATTCTCCCTTCAGCTTCTTCTCTAGACTAAAAACCCCCAGCTCCTTCAGCTGCTCCTTGTAAGACTTGTGCTCCAGACTCTTCAGCAGCTCTGTTGCCCTGTTCTGGATACACTTCAGTGCCTCAGAAGCAAGAGGCTCAGAACTGAATACAGGATGTGGCATCACCAGTGCTGAGTACAGGGGGACAATCACTGCCCTGGTCCTGTTGGCCACACTACATCTGATACAGACCAGGATGCCATTGGCCTTCTTGGCTACCTGGGCATGTGCTGGCCTATGTTCAGCTGGCTGTTGACCAGTACCCCCAAGTCTCTTTCTGATGAACAGCTCTTAAACACTACTCCCCCAGCCTGTAGCACTGCATGGGGTTGTTGTGACCTGAACCTGGCACTTCACCTTGTTGAACCTCATGTAGCTGTCCTTAGCCCATTGATCCAGGGCATCAAGATCTCTCTTGCAGAGCCTTCTGGCCCTCAGGCAGATCAACTAATACTGTTGCTAAGATGACCACTCAATCAATTCACACCAGGTTTATGCCTTATTCATCTGAGGACCATGAGGAGGGATTGGCCGCTTTTTTGCAATGCATCCCAGCTGCAGCCTGGTCTAACCATAAAATCACTGGGAGCTGTGGTGCTGAGGGTGATGAGTGGCTTTGGGGCTCCACAACCCAGCTGTAGGGTGCTGCAGCAGCTGACAAGGGACAGGACAGAGACTAGTCAGAACTGTCCTCCTCCTAAATGCTGGTGGCCATATCTGGGGAGGCTCCAGTATTCCTGGAGAGGACATCAAATGGAATTCCTAGCTTTTGCAGGCATTGTGTTACATAATCCTTTTCTGATTTTTTTTTTTTCCCGATTTCTGGCTTTAAGTAGTAGATTACTCTGAATTAATGCAGTAAAAAGCACAGCAACCAATTGCATAGCATTGGAAAACAGACTTCCTCATTAACATTTCACATTCCCATGTTCCCACGATTCCTGCAGAGTGACATTTCAGTTATGTGTCATAGCACTTTGTATATTCTCTAAAGACTAGTGATGCTTTTTCTGCCAACAGGATAAAAGTAATCTTCTCACTTTACGAGCCCAATGAAGCTGAATGCCTATCAGGGTTCAGCCCTGATCCTGTCCCAATGTCCCGTCTGGCTTGTCTGGTGCATCTTTCCAGAGCCCCACTGTTTTCAGGCCTTCTGCAATTCAGGGTGGTAGACTCGGGTGCAGCAACATAGCTCAGCATATGTCCAAATTAAGTGTCATGTGACAAGTATATACACTCAATCTCTTTCACAAGACTGCACCTTAGTCCTTCAAACTAGAGTGAAACTGAATCTTTTGAATCATTTATTTACCCCCTCCTGAGAAAAATCCTGTATACTTGCAAGGTAGCACCATTTTAGGGTATTTTTCACTATTTATATTTTGGTATTCTGACTTGTTTCCCCATCTCAGGATGATATAACTGCAAAGAAATGTTCTCTGCAAAAATTATCATGTCTTATTGCTAAAACTGAAAAACTCTCCTCTCTTGCTGAACATCTGCTCTTTCCCCCTCATAAAAGCTGGCAAATGTTTCTCTCAGCACAAGAAAAAAAAGTCAGTAATTGTTATTTTCATTTCTTTCATGCCCTGGCCTTGCAGACAAAGTCAATGTCTTCTCTTAAAATATCAGTCCTGCATGTCTACTTGCAGAAAAGCAACATATTTCCGTAGTCATAATAAGCCATACCACTCCAACACAAGAGGTTACTGATTTATGAAATAAGGCATATTGTTAGCTAATAGCTAAAAGTGTGTCCTTTCATTTTCACTTTTAACCCTGCTCTGGCTCATCTGTATTAAAAGGGGCTTGTCTAAATTTCTTAATTAATTCTACCAGTGGTTTTGTCAGAAAACTGCAACATTGTCCAGAACAACATTTATTACACTGTAAATTCTCTCTTGAACAGCTCAGCATCAACTCAGTGTGGTGTGTCAATTTTGAGTCATGGAGATAAAATTCTTCTCCTTAGCCTCTATGAAACCACAAATGGTATGGAGAAGATGAAGAAAGACCAATTACTCAGATGACCACATAACATAACCAGCAGGTACCAACTAAAATGTATAAAGGTTTGTAACGAACAAAAGGAGGCACCCTGTCACCTAATGTACATTTGCTTGTGGAACTCACTGACATAAGGTGCTTCCAGAGATGAAGGTTTATCTGAGATCAAAAAGTGACAAACTGATGGAGGATAAAATCTGACAAGGACCACCAAACATGAAGATGCCATCTCTGGCTCAGGAATCTCTGGAGATGCAGAATGCTGCAGGTTAAGAGAGTACTTAAGGAAAATATTTAATATACATTTAGTGTGTTTCCATACTATTCCACAGTCACCAGTTTCTCACAATGACAGGATCCTGGCCTAGAAGGGCTTTTGGAGAAGTTATTCCTGTTTTTCTGTATAGATGGGCCACATATTGCAATATACTGTCCTTACTAAATCTCTCAGCAATGCTTATGAAGGGCTAGAAATTATTCTGGCAAAAAAATGGCATGAAGAGGAAATATCACATGAAATTAAAATAGGTGAATGATCTAGTGCAGCTTACAATTCAGTATCTTCCAAAGATTTTCAAATGCTAAGTTGAACAGATGTAGAAACAGCGCCTATAGTTGTGTTTTACACAACACAATATCAACTTGGACCAGTCAAATATACAGGATAATTAATAAACTGCAGTAATAAAGTAATTAATAAAGTGCAGTAGTTATTGCACTACAGGCTGTTTACTCTTCTAAGAAAAGAAGATGAAGTGCCCTAGATGTAAGATCATATTAGTGCTACAAAGAAGGTGACATGAATCACATCTCTGATTAAAAGAAAGATCCCTCATTGGAAAGACAGAAGGGAAGTTAACTTGAGTAGAAATCTGCATAAAAGTAATGGATAACAGCTCTCTAGTGTCCCAGATGAAGTGTGTATGTATGAATGAAAAAAACCAAGTCTATTCCTTTAAAATATAATTTCTTTAACTTCCAAATGATAAAGTATTCTAGTGTTAAAAAATAAACAATAACCTAAGCTAAGAGAAAGGGAGGTATGCTGTGGAAAATTGGAAGAAATAACACTTTGAACAGAGTATTTCAGTGAATTGAGTGTAGAGCTAAATTCATTGCTGAACATGGGAATTCAGGATCTTAGTGAAAAAGCAAGGAAATTGGATTAGCCAGAGAAGATTTGGCCTGTTGAATCAGATGGCCTCTCCTTTCTAAAACACTCTGCATTCTCCTAATTTGCCATATCAAGTTATGCCACAGCATATATAGTTACACTCCAATGGTGTGACTTTTACCTCAGAATGTTGAGATCATGGGAGGTCCTCTGTTTTTGAAGCCCTTACAAAAACTTGCCACTGTATCACTTGTATCTTACCACTGTTTCCACATCTGAGTGTCAGCTGGTTGTGCCAGCAGATAAAGAGAGATATCAAGTACCAGTACCAGCAGCTGGAATGACTCGTTAAAATCCTCATAGGCTCCAGAATGATCATCTCATCTGTCCAAGTCACTAGCAAAACAATTTTGCAATGCAATATTAATGAATTGCAGCTACTGTCTTTCTGATTTTCAAAGTGGTTTACAATATATCAAATTCCACTTCTATATTAATCCTAAGTAGTTTGGGCAACCAGGACTAAGGAGGTTTTAAAAACAATCTTTAAAATGCATTGGAAAACTGGCTTCTACAAGTCTGTGTCCTAGCTAAAATTCAAAATTCTTTTGCTTTTTCAGGTGGGGGTTGGAGGTGTAATGTGATGAGATACTAGTTGAACAGAGCAGTCAATATCAACAAGTTGCAGTCACTTGAATATAGACTCTGAAAGCCAAATATCACACCACATAAGACAGTTTGTGTTCACTGGGAAATCTCTACTCTTAATTTCAAGTCTGAAAGCTAATTCTTAGTTACTGAAGATCACAACTTTTCCCCATATTTTATTGAAAACCAGATTTTTTTCAAGTTTACTGTAGGTTAATATAGCATGTCTGGCTCTATCAGTCATGTCAAATTACATCACAGGAGAAGAGGGGAGCAACAGAGCTTGGTTTGTAGCTTCACTTCTCCCTTGTGAGTCACAAAAGTATTTTTATAATGTACACTGCATGGAAGAACCACAATTTTTAGCTGAAATGTCTCAGATGTTCCAGTTCTTTGAATTTTGTAAGATAGTCTCTCCCCCTTTCCTCCAGATGTCAATAAACAAGGCAATGACAAGGTCCTTGTACTCATGTTCCTTATCTTCTGCAGTCTTGATGGTATTTTCTGCTTCACACTTTCTCTGGGCCATAATTTGTTTATATAAACTGGAAACCACAAAAGTTTCACTAAAACAGAAATGAAAAAATTCTCTGTTGTTTTCCCTCCATGAATTCCAGTTTTTGTCTCCTTACTTGTGCCACAACATCATTCTATGAGTTGAAACAGGCATTTGCTCTTAAATGAGACATCCATCAAACAACACATAACATGATCACTAAAAATACAATTAACTGCTATTACTGGGGGGAAAAAACCCCCTCATTCCTATGGAGCTTGCAAAACTCTTCTTATCAATTCATATGTTGAATTATTCCTCAAACCATGCTTAAAATATTGTTCTTGGATACAAGTGCCAAAGTGTAGCCCAAGCAGTGATGAACTCACTTTATAGCTCTTGGACAAATTCCTATACTGGTATAAAGGGAGAATTTGCACCAGCAGAGGGCTTGGAACCATAAATTTGAGGTTTGGTCTTGTATTTGGTTTGGTTTTGTTTTGTTTTTTTTTTTCCTTTTTCTTCTCAGTGCCTGTCTCTACCATCAGCACTGTAATTCTCCATTTGGGAAATAATATACTGTATTGTGTATACAATGGTTCTTGGAATTCACATTACTGCATTTATTTAACACCAACACTGGGCTTTAAATTCTGCATGTGATACTGAAGCACCTTACCTTCTGCCTCTAAAACAAGGCTGGATAACCTTCTGAGAAGCCAGCATTGGCAGAAGGTGTTAGTCTAGTAAGAAATGACCCCCAAAATTTCCCTGGGTGTATTCTTTCACTGATGGCATGTCATCAGGGTGGAGGTTTGGCTTTCTGATATAAAGCCTGTTTAACTTGCTTATTGCTAGATGATCCTGGGGAACTTAGGAAGTTTAGAGTAAACTTTGGAAGGATTTAGGACTCTGCACCAGCACAGCTGCATTTCAGGTAAGGACTCTCTGAAGATCTGACACAGATTTCTACACTACAGATTGTGCAATGTACTCCTCACATCCTTCACCAGATGTTGTTAGTGTGTGAAAAAAGAAGAGATGGGTGGGAAAGAAACCCACAACTACACCTATTTTCCTGCTTTCCCCTCACACTTTGTGGTGGCCCAAGGGAGCTCCCCTTCCATCTTCTCTGATTGAAGCTACTATTACTGTAACCATGCAGCTCTGAGGTGGTCCTGTCCTCATACATGCTTATCTTCCTCTCTGGATAAATAAGAATCCTATTACACATGGAATCCTCTACTAGCCCCACTTCAATAATTGCTTCAAAATAAATACATCAATTTATTTTTAATTTAACTGTTCCAATAAAAGTAGGATCTGAGTAAAACTGAGAGGTCAAAGGTTAGATCCAATTTTTAAAATGAAACAGGCTGCAATTTAACACCAAATTAGTTAGGACAAGTCATTTAATTTTTTGAGATCTCTACTTTAGAACTGCAGGTCAACTTCATAATCTTCAATATAAATCTTACATACAGTATTCCCAGACTCCAGAGTTGCCAAGACTCATGAAGTCCTGGAGACATTCAAAATAAGCCAAGTGGGAAATAAAGGTACCATTTTGTTAAGACAACACACTTCAGTTTTTGAAAGATTCTCAGATTGTCTACAGCCCCATTTTTTTTAGACTGTCAGGAATACTTCAGAGTCGGACTCCTAAATCAACCTCTGTGAAAATCTGGTACTAAATCAAGTAATATTTTTATTAGGCTAGCACTAGATTTTGACCTGTGCTCGTATAACGCCTAGTATAATGAAGTCCTGATCTACATGAGGCTCCTACACAGGCTTGGGCTTGCAGTACCATATACTAATATTAACATCAACATTAATATTAATATTAACAACAACAACAATAACAACAACACATCTTCTAGTCACTTGTAAAGAATTACAAATGGGTTCGCCACAGCAGCTACAGTGTTACACTTTTTGTATCACAGTAGGTTAATATAGTCCCAATACTGTTTTCGAGTCTTTGTACTTCAGAATATTTTTCATCTGCTTCAGATGAAAACTTCTGAAATATTGCTCCATAAAGCCTGCATTTCCTTTTAAAGTCATGCTACTTTATATTACTCTTTGGACATGTTTAGGATGAGTATTATCACATGCATTCAATGATGTTCTTATTAAAATGTTATGTGCTTCAGTCCTTAGTATATAATTTTCTTTGCTTTCTTGCCAGGCAAATCTATTTATCCTTTCTGCGAATTAAGCCATTATGTTCATCTAAATAACCTCTGTGGTTATTTCCATCAAAATTGTCCCTGGATCTTGTATCCATCAGGGGTTGTTCTGGAGTTCCCATTGGCCTTGACCCCACACTTAGGCTGCAGCCCCATTTTATTTTCCTTTCCTCTCTGCCAGATAGCAGTTCTCTTTTGAAACCCTTCAGTCACTGAGCTAAGAGATTTTTGTTAATGAAAAACAGATGCAATACTTAAGTTCTCTCCTAATAGAATCTTCTTCTTATCATAATGATTTTGAACTTGAAAGCCCACTGTATGGTGCAAGACCCATTCTGTACAATTAATCCAACCCTCCAGAACAGAGTTTTAATTCTAAGACTTGTTAATTTTATCGGTGAGCTTATGCTGAGTAGGCAAGACTGAAAAAGGAGGGTGCCTTGCTAGTATGGCAAGTACATGTGAATACTGACACTTTACACAAATGTCCTCCAGGTTGCTGAAGTGTGCATTTATCTGTTTTAATTTGCTTTCCGATTCTTTTGAACACTTTACATAGTCATTGCTGTATGAGTGATTAGGTGCTCTGATGCTGAGAACCTTGAACTAAGTAGTGAAAGAACTGGATTAATGCAAGATCATGGAGAGTCTGTCCCAAAATGTATGACACTAAATTTTGGTATGTTACTGTAGACACACACACACACACACACANAACCTTGAACTAAGTAGTGAAAGAACTGGATTAATGCAAGATCATGGAGAGTCTGTCCCAAAATGCATGACACTAAATTTTGTTATGTTACTCTAGACACACACACACACACACACACACACACACACACACACACACACATATACACACATATATATATAACGTTATAGGGCACTGTGGTGTACTTGGTAAAGCCCCTCACTGTTACGGTTAGTATGTCATCTTTGGTGGGAAGTGAGAGATGCTTCCCATTTTCTGTGAGAGTTGTTGAGCTGTGGAAATACTTTGGTGGAAGTTAGACATTTGAAAGGCAGAAATAAGGTTCCATGTATTTTCTTTGCCTGTTTTGAAGAGACAGCAATCAATATGTGAGCCAATACAGAATGTGCTTTAATCAGACAGGAATTAAGTATTACAATTCCTGGACAAAATGCAACCCAACTTCCTGCTCTTTAAGGTCAGACAACTTCCCAGATTCCATGCCCTTCCGTGGCAAGAGAACACAGTAAAAGCAAAAGGAAATTATTGCCTCCAACACTGTCTTAACTACAGAAAAAGTAGGGGACAAAGTTCCCTGTTAAATAAACCTATTATAGGTTACTCCCCTCGATGCACATGCTCAAATAGGGGCCTTTTTATGCTCAGCAGGAGCACTGTAATGAAGAAGCAGCTACAAAATAAAGCAACAACATGTCACCGTAGCCTTGGGGAGCAGGGAAAGAAATCAAGATGAGTATCAGTAGGACAGAAAGGAGGACGTGGAAATGGGAAGACACAGAGGGTAAGCAGACACAAGGCAACTTTCACTGGCTCCTGATGGATTTCAAGGGTTGTGAGCAGCTGTCCAAAAAGCCCTGGGCTTCAGCTGTCACCACCAGAAAGTGAGCTCTCTCCAGGTGAAACTCAGGCAGAGGTTCAGAGAAAAGCCACAGCACACAGACTGGCCCCAAACTTCTACAGGTCTTGGGGTTACGTCTGCCACCATAGGAACAGACATAACTGCTTCCTCCAAAACAGTAAGTACATTTGCATTCTGTCTTGCAGCAGAAGTATAGCTCTTAGTTACTCTGCATTTGAAGCAGGAATATTCTGCAATGTCCAATATTGGGGCAACAAGCATTTTCCATTACTGTTCATGTCCTAGTTCCCTTAGAAGCTTGAGTTGAAATACGCAACTGGCAAGTTAGGCACCTGTAAATACCTTTACTATTTGTGTCAAAGTAGTTACATTGGCTTAGTACCAAGGGGAAATTAAATCTCTGTGGGATTTAAGGCTATGCTATGCAAGTTGCTCATGATGCTCTCAGATGGAGAGCAAGGGAAGCAATACCATACATCTTCTGCTGATTATTAGCGTTGAGATGCATACCAATCACTACAGTGTATTTGCCACAAAATTCATCTGCAGAATAATTCACTTTAACATTATATAGTACTGAAAAAATCTTACCATTATTATTTGGAAGACTTAAATGTATTTAAAAATTAATATTTTATGTTAACACTATATTGTCCTTGTTAATATCAATTATTATAATAATAGGCATTGTTTATATAGAGAAAGAGAAAGATACCGTAACTAAAATGAAAGCTTGAGCTGCACCTACAAACATGAGGTGGGATGCTGGTTCTAGAATTCATTAATCTTTTACCATTATGAAATAATGGACAATCTTTTTCTATTGTGCAAGGGTATCTAGAAGCAGTCTATGTGCAACCAAGCCCTAGATCTTTTTTTTCTGTTTTGCTGATACAAAGAAGAAGAGAGAAGAATTAAGTTCTGTAAAGGAAGAGATTGTTGTATTTAGTCTAAGGACTGGCTGATGGAAGAATCACAATAAGTTTTGACTATTATGTTAATACATTGTGATTCAGAAGAATCAGAAGCAGCAGAGAAGACAGGATAAGCAGAATAAGAAGCTAATAAGGCAACAGAAAAGTTCACCCTGTACTTTTGATCTGAGAAAATCTCCCCTTAAAAATCTCTTTCACAACACATTCAAACCAATTTAAATGAACTTTTACCTAGGCTACTTATGGTACTCTTATTATTCTACTCAACAAAACTGTGGTGGCCAGAAAAAGAAGTTCTTCTCTTTGTGAGAATTACTGATGTTTTGAAATACCTTTGACTCTCTATCACGCAAAAGTACTGAACATTTTCTCCTAATTTTGAGCACAGGAAAAAAAAAATTAAAATTATAAATCCTGGTGTTTCCCAGCAAAACACAGCAGCCAGAGGCTTCCAAAAGATTCCACTCTGACTGGAAACTTAAAACAAAATGTAATAATAATAATAATAATTATAATTTAAAATGAAATGTGACTGATGCTTAATTTAGGTCACACATCCTGCAGCATGCTTTCTGATACTGTGCAGCCTCTAAATGGGTTTTGAAATAAAGCAAAGACCTACAGAGGTCTGCTAAGAAAATTCTCAGCAGAGGCAGCTGCTGGAGGGCTGGGAGGTGGAAGGGACCATTATGCTTTTGGAAGGCAGCTTCCTGCAGACAGTGCCACTTCTTTCAATATGTGGGAGAGCAACATTCAGGGGATTCCCAGTGTGTTTCAAGCCCTGGGTAGCTTGGCACAGTGAAAGGTTGGCAGAGGCATGATTAGTGGCTTAATGCAATATCACTGGTCTCTAAATTATTTCCATTATCACTCCCAGGAGGAATTCTTCCCCTGCTTGAAACTGCTCCATATACAACTCATACTCAAGATCTGCACTGAGAGAAGACACATTTTACAGATATTCACAGGAAAAAAACAAATAAACAAAGCTTCTCATAATATCAATAAAACATGTCTTAAAACTACTGCATCCCAGATAAAGCAGTAAAACATACTATAGGGAACAAAACCACATTGGGAAGAGAATGGATTGTCTTACAGCCTAAACAAAAACAAGCAACAACAAAGTAATTACTTAATAAGCAAATCCTTCTAACATTTCTCTGGGCAGACGCTTTCCATGGAAAGTGAAATGATGGGAGAAAGTGATCATGAGTTGTTAAAAAAAAATCTGAAATACTACCAATCAATGTCCCATTAAGATACTTAGAATGGTCTCCTTTTAGAGATTAAATATGTAAGCATCACTGTATCACAACAGAATTAATCCATCTAAAAAACTCTCACCGTCTCCTGGTTTCAGCTGTGATAGAGTTAATTTTCTTCTTACTAGCTAGTACAGTGCTGTGTTTTGGATTTTGTATGAGAATAACACTGATAAAACACTGAGGTTTCAGTTGCTGTTCAGTAGTGCTTACACTATGCCAAGGACTTTCCAGTTTCTGCCAGCCAGCAGGTGCACAAGAAGCTGGGAAGGAGCTCAGCCAGGACAGTTGACCTGAACTGGCCAGAGGGTTATTCCATTCCACAAAACGTCATGCCCGGTATATAAACTGGGGGGAGTTGGTTGGGAGCCACCAATCACTGCTGCAGGATGGGCTGGGCATTGGTTGGCAGGTGCTGAGCAATTGTATTGTGCATCACTCTTTTCGTGGATTTTATTCCTTCCCCCCTCCCCTTCTCATTAATAATATAATTATTAATAATATAAATGGTAAAATAATAATTATTATAATATTTCACTTCATGTCAATTATTAAGTTGTTCTTATCTCAACCCACAAGTCTTACTTTTTTCTGGTTCTCCCTCCAATCCCAACAGAGGTGAAGCAGGAGCAAGGGGATCCGTGGTAATTAGTTGCTTNACAGTGCTGTGTTTTGGATTTTGTATGAGAATAACACTGATAAAACACTGAGGTTTCAGTTGCTGTTCAGTAGTGCTTACACTATGCCAAGGACTTTCCAGTTTCTGCCAGCCAGCAGGTGCACAAGAAGCTGGGAAGGAGCTCAGCCAGGACAGTTGACCTGAACTGGCCAGAGGGTTATTCCATTCCACAAAACGTCATGCCCGGTATATAAACTGGGGGGAGTTGGTTGGGAGCCACCAATCACTGCTGCAGGATGGGCTGGGCATTGGTTGGCANGGGTTAAACCATGACAGACTGTTTTTTCAGAAACATCACAGAACATTTACAGATCCTGCACAGCTGCGTAAAATTTCAGTGAGAGGCAGCTCTTACTGAAATATTGTCAACCCCGGAAAAATGTTGCAACCACTTAACAGAACACAGAATTTTTTTTAAAACCCACTGGACTAGGCCAAGAAATGAATAAAAAGACTAATGTCAAGAGAAACTGGATGCTCTACAGGAGGGGGCAGCATGTTGCTTGGCACCATAAAGCAGAGCCCTGTCGTCTGCTCCTATAAAAATACACTGTGATCTGCAAGCTGCATCTTTTCTGTAAGCCCCATTCTGCCATGGGCTATGAGCTAAGACACAGCAGAGGCAATATCAAGCCTTCATCCAAGTTAAGTTCTCCTGCTCTTTCCCCTCTCTGCAATTCTCTGGCTAAATGCCACCATGATGCCTGGCTGGTCATTTCAGAATGTATCATTTTTGTCCCTGTTAGGGGCTTTCCCTATTTTCACGCCCAGTTTATCTTGTGGGGTGGGAATGGTGCTGGAGAGCTCATGTGTAAGAGAGTGGGCGTGTGTCCGGTGCGGTACCCTGCTTGCTGCCCCAGCCAGGGACCGCAGCCTTCAGCTCCCGCCTGCTGCAGCTCCCTCTCCCCGGTCTGCCGGCAGCCCGGGAACCCCTACTGCTGCCACCGCTGCCTGGCCCTGCATACTAACTGGCACATTTAATGACTTTCCCCTGCTCTTCTTCCCTTCTCCTCCTAAGCTGCTGTCTGGGAGCAGGGGAGCCCGGCTGCCATGGAAACCGCGCCGTCAAACACCCTGAATGTGCCGCACCAGCCTTGGGAGAGGATTCCAGTAGTGAAGAGCAAAGAAAGGGGTTCTGGAGGGGGAATAAAAGTGGAGGAGTGGGAAGGTGCAAGACTGACCATGTCAGGAACGGGTCTGGGCTGTTCTGCGAAGGCACTGCGTGCGACGAGTATATATAGGGCATAAGAAATCAGACACTTAAGGGGAAACCAGGTTAACCCTCTGTTACCAGCTTTTTTCTTCACAGTGATTCAAATATCTCTCTGCCCCCTTCCACCAATCCAGTTACTGTCTGGATCAAATACCCCTAGTGTATGCACATACCATATCATCAAAGGGATTTTGACAACCCCAAATATGGCTCACAAATCTCAAGGACTGTTTGTAGCCAGAAGAAGTGCTGATTACAGCAAGCACAAGGCTTGAGGGGGCCTTAGGCACAAGCTGGCAGAGGACAAACCCCTGCCTAGGCAAAAAGGCTGTGATCCTTTGCCCAGCCTTTCAGTCCTGCCTCCTTTTCCCAGGCTAACTGCTGGACTGGAGTCGCATGAAAATGCAGCACTTGTGGCACTGTCTGTAAGCACTGATGCCTTTTCTGGGCAGGCACCTAGCTCAACACCAGCTCTGTGCCCAAAAGAATTCTGGTCTCTGCTTCAGGCTGTGTGGCTATGGGAATTGCACTTTTGCCCTCAGTTCTGCCTCCAGGGCATATAATAAGGGTAAAACGTGTGTACACTTCAGTCTTAGCACCCAAATTTCAGCCTTCAAGGGACACCGTCACTTCTACCCAGTCTCCTTATAAGCTTTCAGGCCAGCAATGGAGAATCTCCTTGTGTGCCTTTTTTCTAAGCAAAGCTCCCTATGATATGATTTATTCATGAAGGGAGCCCTCAGAAGGTCAATAAAACTGGCATGCTCCCAAAAATACACAAACAAAACAGGGAAGAAGAAAACCCCACTGGGTCAGCACTTTTCTGAAGACAAGATGAAGCTGTTTATGTCCCAGGCAGACCCACTTATGCAAGGGACGTAACAAATGTTTCAACTCTCCTTCAATGTTCCAGCCTCTTGAACAACCAGCTTAATACTGAAAATTTGCTTCAGATACAAGCGAGAACTTGCTGTGCCATGGAGCGTCTCAGGGTTTTGGAGCTGAAGTACCCGAGACACCCAACAAAAGCGCTGCTTGGTATTCCTGTGAAACAGGGGGACCTACTGCAGCGCAGGCTGGGGAGCACAGCGAGACAGGTCTCAGGCATGACAACAAAGGACAGACAGCCCAGCTGGCTTCCCACAGGGATACTTCCTCTGTAGCTAAGACCACCAAAGGAGACTTCTGCTTGGATTTTTCCTTTCAAGGACTTTTATGTTGCCTTGCACCTGATCTTGCCATTGATTTGAAAAGGAAAAAGGACTGCTCCATTATAAATTTCAGTACCCTAGGTCTGTCACACGTGAGTTGCTACTACACAAATTGGTACATAAAAGATGAAAAGTGCAGAAGAAGTGTTTGCAAGACATAAGAATGCCTAAACAAAGGAGGAAAACTATTTTACAGGATTTGCAGCATTTATGTAAAAGCTTCTGATTTCATGCAGTTGAGAGTGATTTTATTAAATAGGAAATAATGTTTGAAACAAAAAAATGTTAAAGGATTTATGAGAAGGAAAAAAGATTTTTTTTTCCCCCAAGCAAATAGAGAAACTGGGTAACATTACCAGGACCAAATGGGATTCACCTGAGTCAGAAGGTATGCAGGAGGGAAACTGCAGGTTTCTCATTAAAAGAAACAGAGAACTGATGCATGAAAAAAACAATCTGTAGCTTTCTGAACAGAGTGGTAAAAAAATCATCTGCAGAAAGAGATCCCACTCTACTACCCCAGAGGTGATCCACAGGATGAATACAAACAAAAGTGATACAGCAGACAGAGCATACATGGATTTTCAAAACAACCACCTTTGGTAAGGCTCTGTGTCACAGGTTATTAAAAAAAAAGGCTGCTGCCAGGTTTAACAAAGGCCTTTTTTAGGGACTGAAAACTGCTGAAAGTACAAGAAGTAGTAAGTAGGACTTCAAGGTCACTTCTCAGGTCAGAGAGAAGCAGTAGTGCAGTCCTCAGAGGCCAGTGTTAGAGCCAACATCTTCAATGGCCTAGAGATGGAAGTGCCTTGTCCAGCTGAGGGGGTGATGCTAAGTTCTTGAAGAGGCTTTTTAAACTGAGTGAGTAGGCAGCAGATGAGTTTCAATGCAGTTTACTAAATGCATGATAAACAGGTGTCATAACCTTGTAATCTATGTTTACACTCAGCAATGACAGCTACAAATCAGGAAGGAGATTTTGGAGCTCTCTTTGACACCAACAGCTCAATGGAGCAACAGCTGCAACAAAAAATGAAGACACTGAGCATCGCCAGCACAGGTACCAACAACATGGCACAGGGCATAATTCTGCCATTTTACAAAGGCATGACCCCCTCACATGCCTTCAGTGTGCAGTTCTGGTCTCCACACCTCAAAGAGGATGTAAAGTAATTGGAGAGGCACAGAATAAGAGAACTAAACTTCAGTGGAGGCTTACAAACTCCCTCATATGATGGATGAAGTGAGGTCAGTCAGCAACTACTGCAGAATACTTATTAACAAAGTTGGAAGAACTGTAGCAAGAGACTACTCAACAAAATTACCAGGAGATAAATTCAGAACAGATGAAAGTATTTTTATACATAATGGGTACTAAAATTCTGGAGCTTGCTCCCACAGTTATGAACAGTATCATTAGGTGCAAACAAGGAGAGAATGGAGATGAAATCCATGGACTGGTTCACACACAGGTAGTAATGGGAACTGTCAGAAGCGACCCCTAATTATCCTGCATCCCGAGCTTATAGACTGTGGCACAGTATAAGAAAATGCCCACAAAAACTGGCAAGAGATAGGGCAGGCAGCTTACAGGAAAATGTGATTTCTATCTAAGAATAGGCTCAGTCAGTCATTTCTTGGAAAGGGTGGAGAGTCTGCATATTGAGCGTACTTGGGCAGGGTAGGAAGGCCAGGAGAAAATTCCACCTAGTCTGGGCAAATTGGGCCAGAATGGAGAGCCCCATGTATCTGTGAGATATCTAGTTTTGAATATGGGCCGAGTTTGCACCACACTTCATTGCTTATTTTAATGTACCATGTGCGTTTCACATCAGCAGGAGTGGGTTACACCTTTCATTTGGTAGGGAAATGAAAAATCACTCTTACATGTTGAACATAATGAAATATCTGAAGATCTTTGGCATTTTACAACAAGTCCTTGGGTAACCACATTTATGTGTACTGGATAAAGGCAGAAGCATTTGTGAATGTAATTCATCAGTGCAACTGCTCACATGTTTACAACTGTATAATTTGTATATAAACATTTTTATATCACATATATGATATATATGTGTTTTTTCCCTCTGGAGCAGAAAATCCCAGTGCCATTAGCAATCTAAATATTTATCGTGGAAAACATTTTTATTACAGGGTCTAATGCTTTTCCATACAATCTCTTTTTAATTCTGTGTATTTACTAGACTGTGCTTAGCAAATGAGGGAGCTGTTAAATATTTCTTCTTAACCTCAAGGCTGAAGAACACCAGCTCTCTCAGCCTGTCTTCACATCATCTTAGTGGCCTTCCTCTGGACTCATTCCAACAGGTCCATCTCCTTCTGATGTTGGGGGCCCCAGAACTAGACAAACTCCAGGTAAGGTCTCACAGAAGTGGAGAACAACAAAAACAATACAGATTTGGGTATGCCCATCCCCCCGCTCTTTCATGCACATTAGAGAACCAATTTCAACATTTAACCATCAAAAACTATTGAAACCAAATGAGCACCTGAGTCTTTTAATTTCAGGACCTTAGTCTGACACACTAGAAACTAATGATCAGGGTTGGTTTTTTTTTTTCTACAAAGAAGAAACAAGTGTTGAGGTGAAGGACAGGAAATTTCAAGTTATGAGTTCAATGCCAGAAGAATCTTGGAAGGACAAGTAAACTTCATGTTTTGTTTGTTTTTCATGGGGGTAGGGGATTTGCTATTCAGAGGGTAGTAATCTTGAAATAGCTGTCTGGTAATAACTATAATTTAACCCACCTGTCCGCAGAAGTCCCCAGACTCCTGTTAAATTCTGAGTAGTCACTCTTTAAAAGGCACAGAATCATCCTACATAATTGAAACTACAGTTGCAGAGTTTTAGTCTCTGGGATTTCAGTGTGGAGCAAGATCTCCCTGAGGCTTGTGTTTCCTGCTATTCAAGGCTCCCAATGCTTACAATGCAGACCAAGATCAGAAAAACGCACCCAGATATCCGTGAGAAATTAAACAACTCATCTTGATGTTATCCAATAGGGTCCCAAACTCAGAAACAGATGAAAGGATGAATCATTCAGTTACCTTCCAGGCAACTTCCCTGCTCCCCTTCTAACAAAATACTACTCTTTTTTCTAGGAGTTGTGGAAGCTCTTGGAAAGGTGGATTGAGACAAAAATACCATTCACCTTTTGAGAATAACAGTTATAGGTTTGCTTTATTACATCTTCTGCTGTTCCATCCCATATGAAAATGAATCTTTGTCCATTTCCTTATCTCCACTATGCAAGATTCAGAAAGACTAACTGAGTATCCTGTTTGTCCTATCAGTGATGGACTGCTGCTCCTGGACTTTGTGATCATATTGGGGCTCTCCAGAACGTGAACAGACTTTCAGAATTTGAATACTCTAGAGTGACTGAGGCTGTAATGGCTTTGTGCTTTCTGTGAAAGAAGCTTGGAGTATGGCATATAATATGCAATAATGAATGTGATGAATTTGCTACACATTCAAACTCCAGGGAGAACCGAGCACAATCCAGTGGGGAAGCTCCAGTACTCTACTTTGCAGCAAAGCTGTAATTTTTTGACCTATAGAGAGTTTCTACCTCACTGAACCAGCAAGGGTCGTAATAAACCTTGTTACAAATATAAGCCACTCATGTTCTGAAATGGTCATGGGCTGAAGAGATAAGTTCAAATTGCCAGCCTTCTTTAAAAAAAAAGTGTAAAGAAAATAGCAGATACAGCTGGAGCAGAAGCAGAACTATTACATGTTTTCATCCTTTAAAATCTGTCACTGATAAATAATGGAGGATAGTGAAAAAAAGATAAAGTGGTATTTCCTCCTGCTATAGTGAAACAGAAGCATCTGTAAAACTAGAACTCAACCTGGCTGGAATGTTGAGGGTTAAAGTTTAATTAAATCAAATCAAAGTCAAGGGCAAAGAAACTGCTGAATTGAAGGACAGGTTTTTCAAAGTCATAGAGAAGATATAGTCAAACCTGATTTTCTGTTGTGTGTGTAGCTTCATACACAGTGACAGAAGATAAGAAGTTCCAAGTAAGAGTTACAGAATTACTGGCAAGTATTTTCATAAATATTTTATTTGTAAAACTTTTTTCTTGCCTGAAAATTCAGCCACTTTGAGGTATCTTTCATAAATACTAACAGCTCAGCTTTGAAAATTCTGCGCAAACTAACAATGGGGCGAATTGATCCAGACAATCAAGTATCTATGCTTCAAACAACTACTCATGCTGGCACTCTGCTGAACCAGATACTTCTGACACTATCAGGAGCCTTGGTTCTTTGTGTGCTTCAAGGTACCTAAGATAAGAATTACATGGAGCATACCAAGTCCTGTGGTCCTCTTGCCTCCTACCACAAAATTTGTCTACACTGAATCATTCCCTTCATAAATTGCACAGTACCACCTTAAAATGAGATTATTTTCTTCTGAGTTCACAGGTTGTCAAAGAAAATCTTTTCCGAGCCTCTTGCTTAAATTCTTTGATAGCCAGATGCATTAATTTGTTCTTATGCGAGCATTGTTCTTTAGTTTCAATAATACTTTCATCCCTAATGTTTATTTTAGCCTTTTGAAGCACTCATATAGTACAGTTCTTTTAGACTCTCCTTCAACAAAGATTTTAATCAGAAATGCCCTTGTACTGTACTTTGGTTTAGAGAAGTGTTCTGTCCTCTCTTAAACCAAGAAAATAAAAAAGCTTGGTTTTCAGCTGGAGCTGGAATGTTTCATCAGTGAAGTTTGTTCAGTGGCTGCAGAAACACTGATGCTGGTGCAGAAAAGCAGATGTTGCAGGAATTAGCTGTTGAGACCAGCAGAAGAGCAGGACCTCTGCTTTGGGCAGCAGGGCTGATTTATGCTGCTTTAAGAGTTTGCTGACCTCTTTGTCTCCAAACATAATACAGGCTGTCGACGTCCCTCACTGCTTGAGGATCTCTTCTCTGTGCTTGTTCCAGGCTTAGCTTTCATATATTCTTAGTCACATTGCCTTTTTTGCCTATATCTTCATGTTAATCACTACATGATGTTAAAAATTATTTCTGCTTTCAGGCCAAACTAATTCTCCTTCCCTCATCATCGTGTCTGCAGTGGCAATATTTTCCTCCTCATACTCTTGACATTCAAACAGTCAAGACACTCCTCTTGTCTATTTCAGTAGTCTTTTCAAAGACAATCTCAAATTCTTTTTGGCCCTTTTCACTGCATCCCTGTTTGTCCATTAGCCTCTCCTTCTTTTGTATTTTTGCTTACTTTCCATGTCCTTTATGAGGTGAAATCACTCACCGTTCTGCAGCCTAGTTGCTCCCCACTTTTACATATCATTCAGGGACGCAACTTCCATTTACTTTCTGCGCCTTTATTTAAAGAAAAACCACATTTCTTCAATTCTTAAGCTGAACCTAACAAATAGTTCTTTCTGTTTTTTGAAGTTGACTTCAACAGCAGCAGCAGGACAGTGAGAAAACAGGTACTCCCAAAATTTTGGGGTCATAATTATTTTAACACTAGGAATTCTGAGATTCTCAGGCAATTTTTAAATCCATCAATACCTCTGTGAACTTTACTTACAATAGGAAGTTATTCAACCACAGGTGCAGATTATTGCCTATTTTATGTAATATGAAAGCCAAACAGATCCAGATCTATTCCTTTTTTGTTTTCCATTTTTCCTGCCTTCCATTTTAAACAAATTTATTAAGATGCAATGGATTAAAAGGAATAACTAAGGAAAGAAGCTTTATTTACATATCTTTTTTTTTCTGGTCATGTTAATTAACATAATGCTGTTTTCCATATCCCCAGTGACACAGTTAAGAACATATGAACAGAAGCTACGTTTAAAGCAACTAGCTTGGACATTGTGAGTAGCACAGAGGAAGAAGTGTATGCCCCAGAAAAGGAACATTCATCCTGCTTCTGAATAGCTTTGCAGTCTGCATCAAGCTCATGTCACAGTTTTTGAGCTACCAGTGCCTGCAGACTAGACCTACCTTCAGTCTCACACTGTACAGTGGAACTGTATAAACCTCTCCATGAAACTCGCATTTTCTAATTTATGCCATTTTAGCTGTATTTAAATAGGTATTTGAGGGGCTTTTTACTATGTGCAGTACTTTTTACTATATGCAGAAGCATAACCTTCATTTTTCCTTCTTTTCTATTTAGTATTTTATTTTACTAACTAAAGTTGATCGAGATGGAAAAGCAGGTTAATACTGAATAATAGTATGTGTGCATACACAAGCTCCAAACCCACCATTTAGCCCATTTCCAAACTGTGACAAAAATATTTGTTGGTCAAAAATGTATGTTCCTCCAAGCATGTCTGGTATAAAAATCACAACTGCGTGTGTCTATGTGAACAGGTAAAAGTTGTGCAGGGATTTTTAATAACTTTCAACAGAATTCCCTTTGCAGAAAATGGCAATATTGGACCTATATATTTTAAACAATATACAATCTCTGTTTCGCAGATTCAAAGAGTATCTACTGGTTTTCTGTTGAGAGGCACATTCCACTCACTGTGTATAGGCATTGACCTTTATTTTAACACAGTTACGCTTTTCCCACACAACTATTCAACACTAGATTCTTTTCTCTAAAAATGGCTGATATGGCATGAGAGACCAGTCCTAGAATATTTGAGGATACTCAAGGAGCATGGAAAAGTCACGCAATTGAAAACTGCAAAATTCCCTTTTTCATTGGTGCTTTCAATCTAGAAGACAAGACGAGATGTGCTGCCAAAATTATGGCATGAAATATTCAGCTCTATTTTGATCTCTCTTTTTTCTCTGTGTCTTGTTTTGCTAAAGATGATTTAAAACTCTGCTTTCTGAATCCAAAAAACAAACAGCTCATGCATATGACAGGCTGCCAAGAATGCAGGACCTTGCCCTTTGCTTAGCTCACAAGCAAGAAAAATCTCTTACAAGGATAGTGCCAGGCAGTATGCGGCACTAAATCTCATCGTCAGAAAATAACATTGGCAGCATAATCAGCTGCAAAAGAACTGCATGCAGAGCAGTAATTTGCAAAGAGCCCAGCCTATCAGTTAGCTTTCCAAAGCGACTTCGTGGTGACAGGCATCTGGTAAATCAATCTGGAAAGAATCCATATTCTCCAGATAGCATCACAGTTTTATTTTGTGGGCCTGGGCTGAGGCAGTATGAGGAACATAGACGATAAAAACATTAGGACAAATGATTTGTAATCATCCTGACTGTCATTCATGTTGCTTCTTTTTTTTCCCCCCTTCATATTTATACAGGCTGTGAAATAATTGCAACACTGACGTGTTATCAAAGAATATATGGCAATATATTTAATGAACAGGGCTTCATCTTCTTAAAATTCTACTGCCAGAAAGAAAAAGGTAAAGAGAAAGAAAACAAGAGCAATTTCTTTGCTCTGTTAAGATTTCTCCCCTTCTGTGTACACCACTAAATCCAGATTTACAGAGACAAAATCTTGCAGGCCATAAAATAATCTGTAGGACTCTCTTCACATGCACCTTGAAATGAACTAGATGATGTTATAAAATAATCCCTTTAAGGGAGGCTGAGATTGCATCACATTTTATGCATCAGCTGAAAAAAACCCAGTTTACATTTCCTGCAAAACACTTTGATTTGCTTCATGGTGTGGTATGCAAGGATTAGATCATAGGGGATGTGATTTTTTTTTCACCCTGCAGATCCAGCAATAAACATGGAAGTGAAATCAGATATAAAGCCATTACAAGTTTTCAATTAGTAAGAATAGAAGTAAAATTTCTGTCCCCAGTAAAGTCAATGCCAGTTTGCTCATTGGTCTGAGTGGTAAACAAGTTTACAATCTTTAAATGTATACTAGTGTCTGTCTTCTAGAGAAATTGTACGGTCTATAAAGCTAACTGCTTACATCACAGTAATTTTCAATAGCAACAGAAAGACCCCAATATTCTGTGCTGTACAGTATTGTAGTCTCAAGATTCTTTTATCTCTAAATGGCTTTAAATCTGTTTTATTTTTGTTAAATACAGGATTTTTGTTACACAGGATCAGTATTTTTGCAGATGGAGATCTGCAGCCTTATGTGTTTATTATCAAAAGTCTCATACTATAGCTCTTTCTTTAAAATCCTGGCTTCTAAGCATGTGATGTGAATAACTGAAGTGACATTAATTTTATAGTGTTCACTTCCAGGACTCACATTCATGAAGAAAAGCTTGAACACAGCTACATGAAACAGAGGACTGAAATAGAGTTTGATGAGGCTCAAGAATCATGGATATCTATAATTTAAACTTCTTCCAAAGTGTTGGGAAATAGCTTGAAAACAGACAATATAAATATTATACCTCTCTGGAGATCAACACAACTGTAAGACTAAATAAGAGAATAGTTCTGAAATTTCATTTGCATCACCTCTCAGTGCTGGTCATTCTATCTGAGCATTTCAATGGGTCTGACTCTGCTCCCAGCCCAAACATCTGAGACTCCACTATGGCGATATCAAGCCCTGGATGAAATGAACTGTGGAAGAGAAGTAGGAACTGATCATAAATCAAATTTAATGTAAGCTCTTCAAATCCTCAAGGGCTGGACATCAGTGTTGTAAGAATATTTTTAAGGGAAAATAAATAGTAACTTTCGAAAGGGTATTAAGCTAGGTTTTTTTCTTGAAAGAATTTCAGTACACTGGAATGAATGAAGTTACTTCCCACTCATGTGGCTTTTCTTTTGGAGGTTTGTTTACCCACCTGATGGAGATAGAAGCATTTGATTCACCACAATCTTTTCTAATTCTTTTAAATCTGTCCTTAATAGAATATGCATTTTCTGTCATGCACCTTAAATCAGGCCTTCATCTCTTCCTAAAGTTAGGACACAGTTAGAAGCTTGGCAGCATTTTGCATGTGTTTTGGCTCCATTTTATATAAGACTAGATTAACAAAGAGCCAAATTATCTCTGAAGTCTAATTGCAAAGTTTCTGAGACTGTAAGATGCAGTGTCAGTTCATTTCTGGAGTCGTCACCTTTTGGGAAGCTTGGAGAGCTGTTCCTGACATGGTGTGAATAACTTTGCTACTGTTCATGACATCTGGTATTGAAAACATTTTACAAAGGCATACGTGTTACAGCTACATGGGTAACCAGAGATTATCTGACACCACGTTCTCTGTCACTGATGCCAACAGCCTCTGATTGATTTAAGTCTTTGCTACTGACTTCCCCTCCACTCCATGTTGGAGTGGACGCATGCTCCATCAGACAGAAAAAGGATGGAGAGCAGTGAAGATGGAAATGATCTGCAGGATCACATAGTGTTTCCCCATTTCCATCACCGCCACTAGATCCTTGCTATGCACACACGAATCTGCACAGCCAGATTTGTAGTCTTGGCTCCATTACTAGCTGGTGCTGTCCTCTCATCCTCTCGATCCATCCTGTTACACGTACCACTTCATAGTCTAATTGTCTAGTTCTTCCTTCCCGTGCTTCCTGAGTTCTGTGGGCCAAAGGAGTGCCGATTGTTCGCCAAGCCCAGGGTAAAAAAATGCATATTTAGGAAAACTGCCTAGCAACTGCTTTCTTTAGTGCAAGGAGAGAGGCTATTTGCATAAGAAAACCTTCCAGCTGGAAGCCTGCAAAGACTCTGCTGGGAGCTGCTTCTGTGACTAGACATCAAAGGAGAATTCCCTTTAAGGACTGCTCCCTCTGGGTGGCCTTTCTGTGCTGTCCCCACCATCAGTGGGGGTAGTGGCAGCCGCACAGAGAGCACCCGTGCTCTGCAGCGCCCAGAAGATGCCACTCCAGTATCTGACTGTGCTCCCAGAGATCTTTCACTGATTTTGTTCCCACATCATCTTTTCCTCACTGTGCACATCACACATCAAAAAGTCAACAGTTTCAGCTGCTAACCTTTGGAGTTCTGTAAATTGCTTTGCAGATTGCCTGCCAAAAATGACAATCTGTAGCAGTGCAGTCAGTACTGTATCTTCAGATATTTATGCATGGTTCCTCCTCATGATTACTAAAAGGCATTGTTAGTCTGCACAAAGACCTGGCCCAGGAAGAAAAATGACAGAAATTACTTCATCATTTCTCTTGCCATTCAATGCCTAGAAAAAGTTGCCCATAAACTTTTTACTTTCTAAATCCCTGGACAAAACACTGGCTCTAGTAAAGTCAATGGAAATAGCCTCCACCAATATTCCAAGTATAATCCAGTAAATTGTGAACAGGGATGGGATTGAGGACATGGCTCTCTTATGTGCTAATCATCTAAACAACAGTTAAATCGTTTCAGCACCTGCAAAAAATAGCTTTGTACAGCTCTGCTGCTACTTAATGGAATGAAGCGATTACGATCAGAGTTCTGCAAAGCTCTCCAAATTGCAGTTCCTAAGGCTAATTTCAATGTGTGAATCATTGCTTTCCTGCAATTTATATCCATATGTGTGGTTATTTTTGAGAATGATTCAGTTTTGTATGTATAATTTTAAAAGGACTTTTTAAGTTAATGAACATCTGTGCTAAGAGCCCCTCAACAGAAAAGCTTGTGTCAGCCACTGGTGATGATGACTGTGTAAACTTCCTGTTATCCTATAGGCGTGCATGTGGATCCTATGGCTCTTACCAATCACATACTGCAGGAGTAACCAGCTGAAAAGCACTCCATAAAAATGCTCTAACAATGGGATGGGAAATCCAAAACTTCCAGCTATTTGAAAACTGTAGTATCTGTTTTATAACCAGAATAGAACCAAATACTAAATTCTCAAAGCTTTTAACAGAAGCAAACAGAGGAGAAATTTCCATTTGAAAATTTCCAAACACTTTAATATTTTGATTGACACGCATTCAACACTTTTAGCTACAGTGTAGTTCAACAGGATTTCTGCATAACATATGTTTCTAGGTACTGCCTCCTGGCTTGAGCTTTTTTTCTCAAGATGAACTTCTTTCTTGACATGCTGCATGAGAACCACATTGGTATAAATCTAGTGGTGGTGGATTTACAAAGGAAAAATTAGTCACTAAAATTCAATGGGTAATCAAGTAACTGGTCACAGCAACAAGGTCACTTTGCTTTAGTCTGTCTTTTAATCAGCTTAATTTTTCAACCTAGTTATTATGGGTTTTTGTTTCTGCCCTCTCTGTACTCTTTGATCTCACAGACTGAAGGAGAATGTGCTCCAGGAGCCATGAAGCAGTCTTCCCATTTGTACATTTAAAGCAAAAGGAGGCTTAAATCTGGCCAAGTGAAGTATGTCACAACTTCCCAGTTAAAAATCTCATTTTCTGTATTACCAGCCTGTCATCAACCCTGCAAGACAGAGTTCAGTAAGAACTGACTGTTAAATGCAGAACACTACACATGTTGGACATCTGATGTTCCTTCCCCTAACACTAACAAGGAAAACTTTCTTGGATTCCCCTCTTAGGATCTGTGTTGGTGAAAACAGATGGAAACAGAAGTGCAAGAAGGACCAATAACCCTGACGTGAAGATGATGAGAAAACTTCACTTAGGAAGTGACTACATCTACAGCTGTACTAAGAAAGATGGAACTTGTTCTTGCTTAAGATGAAGCTGAAGTTAGGTTTTCTGTGATGAACTGAGGAAATTAAACAGCTGTAATTCCAAACAAAACCAGGAATTCAACCAGTAGTTGTGAAAGTAAAAGCTAGGGACAGAGCATGCCTCTTGCACAGCACAGAACATACACTGGCATGGGCAAGTAACATCAAGTCATGGTGCTCACCCTTTGTCGTCAGGATAATGCCATGTCCTGCTGCTTCTAAATGCTGACATTGCAATGTCTTTTAGGAAGCCCTCTAAAATGATTAGACCTAATTCTGCTTGTGATTATGTTTCTTTAAGTTCAGAGCTACTGCACTGACTTCAAGGCAGCTACTTTGGATTTACATCTCTCAAGCTGGCCTATTATTTCCTGTATTGTTTCCAGTTGCATGAAATCATCTGTACACGTCCTCCAGGGCTGCTGGAACCCTCTGTCCTCCCCAGCACTACACATGATGCAATGAGCCTCTGACGGAGGAGGAAAGCCGAGAAGTCCATGTAGGGAAGCAGATAATTTCCTTTTGAGCAATGGATGCAAAAATAGCAGCTAATAAAAAGCCTTCAAACTGTGCCTTCAAACTGTGACAATTCAATATGCACACCTACGAGAATGCCTTGACAAGCTGCTTGACTTCCCAGTAACTCTTTCTTGTTTTCTTTAGTGCAGCCTCCTCCAAACTCCCACACACAGGTATTCATCTCTGTAGTGACAGCTGAGACCTGCAGGTGTTTGCTGCTATTGCCCTTTCAGAATAGACAGACACTTGTTCCTCACTGCAAACATTTGTATCATGGTGTTTGCCTGGCTAGTTACAGCCCAAATAATGATAAACCAGCCTTTTCTTTTTTTAGCCTCTTGCTGTCATGCATGAATTCTCTTTGCAAATAGGCATTAGGTACTGGAAATAGCTTAAGCAAGATCACTCTCTGGTAATTATTTTACTAGCCTTATCTTTTAGAAAATATTTCATAGAGTGTCACCAGAAAAGTATATCATGCAGTTTCCAGAAATACAGCACTCTACAACATTAGATTCATACATGAAGGGAGGGTATGACTAGTGGGAAAGATGCTCTTTCACTCCTTTAATATGAATGTTATTCAAACAGTTCTTCAAACTGCTACTTTGGCTTTGCTAAGGAACAGCAAAATTCAGAATCAGAACTGTTTGCTTAGGACTGTAACACTCACAGGTGTCAAAATGGTTTCTCAAAGAGGTTGTTCACCTTTTTTATGTAGCGAGAAAGTCCAACATCTGTGCATTTTTAAAACAGGCGTGGAATAGCAAATTGCGCAACTATTAGTTTTTCTGGAAGTCTGACTCTAAGGCTAAGGAGTTTAATAACTTCTCCTGTCTTAACTGAAAGTGCATGGTAACTCTATGTTTTAAAAAGACAAACATCCCAAAATACTTAATGTTAGCATTAAGTACAAATTATCAATAAAACATTAAGAAACAAAGCTGCAAAAATCTAGGAAACTTCCTTACAAACCTTTTCCACTCCATCAGCTGTTTACTTTTTGTACCCTGATTCTGTTTCTTTAGTTCTTTACTCACCACCAATTTAGACAAGACCTGAATTCTAATTAAAAAAACCCCAAACCAAACCAAAACAACTCAGCCCCCAAAGAAGACAGAAAAATAAAAGAGAAACAATGGTCTTTCTCAACCACTAGAGGTACAAAATGTGCCAGTATGAATTGCAAAGTCATTCACTGAGGGACTGAAACCAAAAACTTAGAAAATAAAAGGGATGTTCTTCATTTGGGAGGAGGGGAAGATGAGAGTGGCCCAGGGCACTGTCTGACAATACAGTTAACATGTGCCAATGACACAGACTATGTAAGTCTAAGATGTACTAAGCAGCACATTTTCATTAAAGGCTGGGAGGTACCTCTAATCCAAGAATGGCAAAAATCTGATTTGGAAAATACCCCTCACAGTTCTAGCAATGTCTGCACCAGAAAGAGATAGAGAAATTGTTATTTCACAATTTCCACTTTCAGTGGAAAGTCATTGGAGAAGGCTAGTGTGAGGAAAAAAAATGAAGACACTTTTTCCCGACAGTGATCCTTTTTAACCCTCTAAAACTGTCTTGTAGGGGACAGGAGTACTTTCTCTAAACACAATTGAGATTTAAAGGCTGGGAAGGAAGTAGAATAATGTGATCAAGTAGGTGTCTACTGGTCATTAGTCAATTCAGGTTGCGGGATTTGAAAAACAAAAACCGCATCTGTTAGGACAGAGAAGTTGCCGTACAGCCTTCTAGGGAAAGCACTGGCAGCACAGCATTCTACTTATTTGCAACACCCACTTTGGGAGAAGGGGCTGTGTGACAGGACAGGAGTTAGAAATCCAGGCTTCAGAAACACAAGCCTGCTGCTATCCAGTTCTGTGGCATATCTGAGAAGAAAGCCTGTCAGCATTTTGCAGGCTGCACCTTATTAATTTACTTAAGTCTTTCTTCCAGGACTTGTCTTTTTGTTTTCCCTCTTGTGGTATGATTTGATTCTGGATCCTCTTTGGTTATGCTCTAAGGCACTAAGAATAGGCAACATGGCTAGATTTGCTCTGAGGGGCATCACCAAATGGAAGTTATGACACAGGCTGGTGCAGCTGGCTTGGGCCCACATAGCTTTCTACAGCTTGCCAGTTTAGAAGGTGATTTTCACAGGAAAGTATGATGAGTATTGTTGTCACATTTGCTGTGTGTCAGGTGTGGCTGACTTTGTAAGATCTCTCGGGAATTTTTGCCAAGCATTGTTTCTCTTCAGGGGCTTAGGATACTGTGAAATCTTCTCTTTTCCCTGGAAGACAGGAATTTTTATGGGGCTTTGTGTCTTATTTAAAAGGAGCTAAAGTACTAGTGAGCGTTTGTGTTTTCCCCATAGCATGATGCGGGCTCAGGTTCTTGTTGCTCCTACCCTTAACACCTACTGTGAAGCTTTCTTCAAGAGTTAAAGACTTAGGATCGGTGCCCTGTGTCTCCCAATCTGACATGCTCTCTTTAAATAGTGAAACAGGGTACAAAATGTAGAGAAGATTTTAAAGAGAAACAGAGTCACTGAAATTTATATCGAAATGCATCCTCTTAGTCTTCTGCCTCATCTGTGCCCAAAGTGAAGGAAACTTGTGAACCTCTCTGTAGTTTTAGGGCAAATTTGGCCTAAAGGAAGATAGAAACTTCACTGGGCCCAGTCTTTTGACAGACTTTTGAGTGGTTTGTACAAGCTGATAAAAGGAGTCCATATTTTCTCCGTTGTTCTTTTGCTGTTGCATAAAGGCAAGTAGGTTATACAATAGCTAAATAGGGATTACACAACTGAGCTCCATAAATCTAAATAAGAAACAGAATCTCTGTCCTGCACTGGACAAACATAAAAATGGGGAAGGGTGAAATTCTGGTCCTAATGAAATTAATGGCAGAGCTCTTGCTTAGTCTGCTGAGATCACAGTTTCATCCAAAACCTTGGCTCAAGCCTGTAGTTGGCTGACCAGGCTGGATACTTAAAGCATATCCCTGTTAAGTTTTCCAAGTACTAGGATAAGATGACTTCTACTTTTTCTCAAGCATTTTGCTTATGATTAAGAAATGCTGAAATTATTTTAAGACCAAGTACTACACAGACACTTGCAAACCTGAACTGGAAACCTAAAAAGGCCCTGATATATTATCTCTGAATGCAAGAACAAATAATAACCAAGTAATTCTTTCCAGGCTTCAGGGTCAACACTGAAAAGCACTGAAAGCTACTTTAAAGAACTACCTGTGTTTCTGAGAGGAAGATAGGAAACTCTGACCTGTGGGAGTTGGAAATCAAGTAACAAAACCCAAATATCAACAAAACAAATAAAAAGCCCTAATAAACCTGAGACCTAAGATCTTCAAGTAAATAACTTTGTGAAAGGATCTTTTGTGCTATAAGGATTGCAGTGCAGCAGTGTTGCTGGAGCTGTTTGGCTCACAGACCAAACCAATTACTTGACAGGTGTTTTACTTTGGCCTGAGGTGTACAGCCGTTCTGATAAGAAAAGCCATTCCAGTTTCTTCATGTCCCCGGGCTCCTCTGATCTGACTATCGAAAACTATTGCTGATACATTGGTTGCCAGCATGTACATCAGGACTTCCCCTACCTAAAAGATTACTACGTGATGAAAAAGACAGAAAAAAAGAAAGGGGGAGAAAAAAGGAAAGCTTGTGCAATCAGGGCCACACATCACATGTATTCCCAGCCCAAGGGTTGATTTGCTCCCCCTCTTCCCTGAAGCATCTCTTAACAGCTGAACTGATTCAATGCAGAATGTCATTAACAATCTAACAGTGCACAAGGACTTGGGATCATCCTTATCTTACAGAAGCAAGCTATAAATAATCATATTGGGCAAATCTAACTATCATGACTGAGTGGCAGGATCAAAAAAAAAAACAATTCCAATGTATTAAAACCCACAAATGACACACCATTTCTGGCAGAACTTTTTGGAATTGTGTAAATCTCTCCGGCAAGCAACAGATAAAGCTGTCAGGGTTGGGGATGAATTGCTTCTCTGTGAGTGATTAAGCCTGAGCAGTTAAAAAGACTTAGCTTGCTATAAGCAATTAGGTATGGTAGGTCAGTGACATTCCACTGTTATCACTGACTTAGGTCTGCCAAGGATGCATTTTTCAGGGCAACCATCTGGGAATTCATCATTGCCTTGACTTTTTCATTACCATCTTCTGACCAGCCCACATATGTCCCAAAAAGGGCAGGCCAAAACTTCACAGGCTCAACTGCAACTTCCAGCTTTTATCAACTGTGAAATATGGTGGCATGGCAGGCTCTGGCTCTGTCCCTCCTCTGCACTGGTTAGAAGCCAGCTGGAACATGAGGGGCCACAGAAATGATCCTTCTTGTTTTTCTCAGTGTGCAGAACAACTAACTACCCAACTTGAAGTTTTGTATCCACCAATCACTCTGCAAACTTACACCATCAGGTTGGATGGGGCCATGCTACTTTACCTCATCCCCTCTGACACTTACTTCTTTCTCCCTTCATTCACATTTATGTCTTTCACTAACACCTCTCTACAGTTACCTTTCCCATCTTATTTCTTCCCTCTCTCACATCAGTGACTGCACCCTCTTCACAATACTGCCTCTTTCTTCTCCTTTGTTATACCCTAGACCTCTCAGAATCCCTCCTTGAACTCAAAAATAGGTGGAGATAAGGGAGAGAAGGAAAGAAGGGAGTGATTCTGTATGAGAGACAGTGGGAAATACAATGTACCCATTAAACGAGAGGTGCCCAAGGACTATCAAGGTTACCCAGAACTTCCTAAACTCCTGCTTTTCCCAGGTCATGGGTGTTGTTCTAAATTTATGTTCCAATGGGTAGAAGCTTTGCTTGAGTTCTCAAATGCAAGACTGGAGGATTAAATCCAGAGGTACATGAGCTGGTAAGCTGATGCCAGTCTGTACACAATCCCATGCCTGAGCCAGGCCTCAGCTGTCTGCGGGAAGGCCATATGACTACTGAGCTCCTACCCCCTTCTGAAGGTAGTTTTTATGCAACAGGAGGAGTTATTATTTTTTTCCAAAAATAAGCAAAGCCTATGTTCAAAAATGCTGCCTCTGACTGTAACAGCCTTTGCAAACACGTACTGTTCAGCACAGACACTCGTTCTTAAGCTAACGACTGCCGTGGTAAACACTCAAGTATGAACACACACGTGACTTCAGCCCCAACAAGTGGTGCAAAAATGCAATATGCAAAATCAGATCCAAAATCAAGAAACCTTAGCCTCTGCTCACCAATGTCCTTTAAAACATAGATAAAAGTTATTACCATCCTGTATATTTGTTTTCAAGCTCTGAAGTGCAGTCATGCTTGTTTCACATTGACTAAATAATTCAAAGTCCCAGTCTACAAAATAACAATATGTAAGAGGAATCTGGATCATATGTTTACTAATACTAGGTTTGTCTTTGAAAGGAAAGAGAATTAAGAGGGGAGACTGTTACTTATGAGCTTTTAAGTAAACCAGCACTCAGCAGTAATTTTCAAAAATTTAGCTTCCTCTACCCTGTCCAGCCTCTGCCAGCTGTAGAGACAATCTCTTCCCAGGCATCCCACCAACACTGATGGTGGGGTGACACTGTCCTTTATTAACACAATCCAATTGGCTAAGAAAGGAATAATGAAAAAGGAATAAGGAATAAAGAATTCACTGGCAACAAGTCATGTGAGAGGCAAATACAAAACATGTGCTTAAAGATGATGAGTTTATTTCACAGGATAAACTCTAGGGTTTGTAAATTATCAGCTTGGTCATGAATTGCCTTCCCCAAGAAACACCTGACAGGTTCAGTTCCAATCATGAAATTATAATTGTGATAGCAAACAGGAAATGGTGTCAACTACATGGCTTACCACATAGCACAAAGACTATGTCAACAACGGTGATTAATAACACTTAGTTTATCCCATCAATCTTAGAAGGTCTTTGCAAAAATCAGGTATCACTTTATGGCAACCAAGCTCAGGGAAAACAGTCAGAATGAAAAAGAGCAATGGGCTACTCTTACCCTCTGCAAAACAACTCTTCAACTTTAAGAAGTAGAACTAAAGCCCTGGCTTAAGGCAGGAAAAGCTTTCAGGTGCTGAGTATATAGCAACTTCTCACCTAGTCTCTTCTTGAGTAAAATAACTGGTCACTGCTGCTGCCCAGTACTTATATTTCCTCTAAACTGAAGCATTATACAACTACTCCCCAAAGTTACCACTTCCATTTTTCTTAGCAGTATTTAAGAACATGTGTTAATAGCTTCAAAGTGTTGGGCCAAATCTGATTACCTGCTCTTCCTTTTCATCTGCTGCTTCTTCTTCACTAAAGCCAAGAAAACATGCACAATTTTTGCCCAGAGATAAAGACCTTTCTGTGTTTTAAAATCTGAAACCAACATATATCAACAACAAAACATGACAATCTACTCAGATTAACTCTCCAAATTTACCAAAACCTTTTAACTCACAACCAGGTTCTCCATATGCTAGGCTCTAAATTACCTGACAGACAGATGGTTATGTGTAAAAGCAGGATCAGTCACAGCAGTGTGGTAAGAAGACTGAACAAGACCTAGCTTATTACTTATTACAGCAGTTCACTTACCCGGTAGTAGTCTGTGCTGTACACATCTCTAGACATCCCAAAATCCCCAATCTTCACCAGCAGGTTTTCACCAACCAGACAATTCCGGGTAGCAAGATCCCGATGCACGAAGTGCTGTGACGCCAGGTAAACCATCCCAGAAGCAATCTGCTGGGCAATGTGAAGCATCTGGGACTGGGTCAGCTCAGCCGGACGGTTGCCTTCTGCCATCAGTCCTGCATCTGGTCCATGTGCCCTGCATCAAAACACAAGCTGATAAACTGATAGGCCACTTGTAAGATAGAGAGGTGAAAGGCATTAGTGAGCCTCAGCCCACACAATGCCATCAAAAGGCCTATAAATTCCTTGGTGAAATAGGAAAAAAATTGTATTTTGGCTTTTTTCATTTACTGTTTTCCTTCATTGTGTGAAAGATAGGTGTTGTGAAGAGCATTACAAACAGGATATCTATTACTCAAGGAAAAAAGGCATATGTGTTCACAGTAACACCCATCAGAAAGCACCACCTTTCTCCTCTTCCATTCTAGTAATCTTTTCTGGAGAAAGGCTGACAAACAAACCTGTTTGGGAACCAAGGAAAAATCTTATCACTCTGTAAGAGAGAAAACAATTGAGGGAAAGGCAATGAAGTGGCATGCATAGCATCACTTTTCCTGTAACTGGCATTCCTTGATTTCTGCCGGGATATAGGCCATTGACCCATCCATCTTTTCTTGAACAAGAAAGAATTAACTTCCTTCTCCATCTGAGAAACAAGGGCAGCAATTTTAAACTTATACTTCTAATTTCCTATCCAAATACACAGCAGGAAAGGATTTTTGCTTATTTCATCACCAAGGGTGAGTCCTGCCTGAGACTGGAACTCTTGACAATAGGGACAGGACACAAAACACACACTATTTGGAAAAACAAAACAGTTTCAGAAATGAGTTTTTCAATAACTAGCAAGTCCCTAAGAAAAAAACAATCAACTGATTAAGGAGAATACTCAGCAAAAACAGAGGTATTTTGCATTAGGAAAGCCCAGTGAAGTACTGGGACACATGTGCTTCACCCATCTTAACTACTTGAGCTCTGGTATGCATGAACGTCCTAGTATCTTGAAAATACAGATATAAACATTCATATGAACAATGTTTTATAGAAAGAACTACTACCTATTCCTTATCCAATCAATGAGGTCATCTGGCAATCACTCCTCATTTAATACAGCTTATAATGTTCTGAATATCCTTTTCCATCCATTCTATATTTCTGAGTTTTCAGGAGCCTTTTTTTATTCCACTCCTGAAAACCATTCTTTCGAAAGAGACCACCTCTCCTCTTCCCTTCTCAACAGAGGTGAGGCTTTAATTTTTTTCTAGGGTAAGGGCACAGGACTGTGGAAAAGTGTTGCAAATTAATCAAAATCTGTGAGATCAAATCTGACACTACCAATTAGAATTATGATATTAAAATTGCCCCAAGGGAAGAAATTCATGAGCAAAGTGACAGCTGTGAGAAAGAAATCAAGGAGGGTGTGTAGCATTGATGGGACTGCATCTGGTACCAGGCAAAGCAGCTCTCTGCCACAGGGTATGCACAGGCAGCCATTCATCTGGTCTAGGTTGATGACTGGAATAAATGGGAGGATATAAAAGCTCCAGCTTTTATATCCTCAAGCAAAAGCTCACAAGCAATTCCTTTCGAAAAATACTGTACCTTTATCATGCATGGACTTTTTAAAGTAAGTGTTCTCAGACATGAACATCCGAGCTGCTAGTCTAGAGAACTCTCCACCTTTTGCTAGCCTCCCTGAGGATGTGGTCTGTATCTAATGGAATTTTTACATTATTCCTAACACTCCATCCAGCTTGCTTGTCCTCTTGGTGCTGGCCATAAATGAGGTGATCTTCAGTGTCTGCAACAGCCATGAACACTGACAGATACTCTCTGCAGCCACATCACCCACTAGTCCACAGACCAAGCATTGGGCAGGCATGAGTTTGAGGCTTTAGTCCTAGATCTGAGCAATCTTTGGCTGCATGCAAGCAGCCAGGCTCATTTGGGTTAAATTTTCAGATCAATTTTTCCCCAACAGCCTTTGGTGGCGCTGCAGGGTAAGAAATATGGAACAGCCCACTTTGCTCTGAACCTCTGGTCTGCAGCACAAGCTGCAGAAAATGTGAGAGGAATGACAAATTGGAGCTTAGGTTTAAAAGCTTGTCCCAGCATAATCATTTTATGTTCTAAAGACAAGGGCTGATTAATAATTTTTTTAAAAGAAGGCCTAAAGTACGAAATACACTGTCTGCTAAACTACCCTTACGTACAATAATTCAAAATCAGAGTTACAAGGTAAGAAATGGCCAATCAAAAAGAATCAAGGCATAAGTATTTCTTAGGGAATAAGAAATTATTTCTCATCAGCTGAGAATCTGGCTTCTTCTAATGGAA
This sequence comes from Rhipidura dahli, assembly GCA_013399225.1. Taxonomy (NCBI): domain Eukaryota; kingdom Metazoa; phylum Chordata; class Aves; order Passeriformes; family Rhipiduridae; genus Rhipidura; species Rhipidura dahli. The sequence continues at coordinate 489,892 of VXAC01006427.1, read as the reverse complement.
ATTCAGTGTTCTGAAAATGTACTACGGTGACATCTAGGGAAATTACAGTTTTCTCCTGATTCACAACAGAAGACCAGGCAGGCAAATGTAAATGCCCTGAATTCTTAAATATATACAAATCCTTTGCCAGAGAGACAATCAGTCTGAGAAAAGTAATAGTGTTTGCTCTGCATCTCCACTTCAGATCCCAGTTTCTCTGTCAAACCTGTCAGACCTGCCAATAAGGGAGGATGCTAGTTGATGTAATTTGTTTTTATGGTATGGCTATTTTTTCAACAGACAGTAGAAAGACATCAAACTCGTTTCCCATATGCTATCAAAAATCCATGAATAGTGGCATAAGTGATCACAGTCATTTCAGTTATACACAGAATATGAACACATTTAATGGGCCATCAGTTTTGTTTGTTTTACAGCTTTGTTAGAGATATGTTCTTAAAATGGTGGTACCCCTAGCTATCTCTAGCAGGAAAGACCTCTGTATGTTGAAATACCTTTGTGATATCTATTGATGAAATTACACAGTAGACATTGAAAGAACAGTCTCCTACATTTTTTAACACAGGAACAAATGCCATCTCTTAACTGTTTATTTTTATGTCAACAAGTGCAGGCTAGTAGAAATGGCACATACATGAGGCCTCTGTTCATAACTTCCTGGATCATGGGTTACCTAACTGTGAACCTTAGGCATCATCTATTTATTTATAACTCATATACTGCCAAATTTCAATTTCCTGTGCACATTCCTGAATAGCTTTATGAAATAAAAGTCCTAATATGGACCCCAAAATGTAGCATTTTCCAATTCACAGAAGTTTCCATGGCTCACAGTTTTCTTGCTGCAGATTTATGGCAGTCTTTCCAAAACACTGAGAGGAGGGAAGAGAAAAGGGGTTAGACTTCAAAAGCTCTTTGCCGCCTACAGATAGCGATAGGTGTTGAGTGGGATCTTCCAAGTGCTACCAGAAAGCCTGTTAGAAAATGATTCCTACTGTAGGATTTATAACCAAACATCCCAGAATACACTGAAATATATTGGAAACAACATTTCTTTGGCTCCCATTAGTTTGGTACAAAGCCTGATTTAATGGTGCTTCCAAACGGGCAGAGAAACAGAGCCCCACATCCCAGTACAAAAGATGACAGTCATAAAATTTGTTTTCCTAGCTGTTAGCATTTTCCAGTGGTAGTTGTTAATTTGACATTAAGTATCAGTAACACCTACCTTCTCTGCCCACTTTTGGCTGAGAAGCACAACACATGTTCATGGACTTACCTGAGGAATTTGTTAAGATCTCCGTGCTTCATGTACTCAAAGACCATGATGAGCGGATCACCCTCAACACAGACACCATAGAATTTGACAATGTGCTCATGCTGCAGGTTAGTTAGCAGTTCTGCCTCACGGTGGAAGTCCTTGCGGGCATTGTCACTGGCATCCTTCAGTGTCTGGTGGAGAAAATGAAAACGTAAAGAAGGACAGATGTTCACAGAAGGTAGGGGACATGTGGGACAGCCCTGTAAGGGTGAGATAAGGACACAATACAGCACAAAGGATGGAGGAAGTACTTTCTTAATAACTCTTTTAGAAATGCAGATGTGATCCTGAAGTGCAATTAAATAACAGCAGTACAATTTTCATTCTCCTGCCACATGTTATCCCAAACAAACACTTTTGTTGTAAGACAATGTATGCTCACTCATGCTCTCGCTGTGACAAGTGTTTTCCAAACACAGAACAAATAAACTGATCTCATCCAAAAAATATACTACTACACAGCTGGTTTGTATCCTTTAGCATTTAACTCAAAAAAACCCTAGTATCTTGATGGTATTTACCTTTCTTGTTAGCTCAATAAATAAAACTGCTTGTTCAAAATACGTGGAGGTAATGCGGGTGCATTCTTTATGTACTGCTGATGTTAGCCCCCGTGGTGTGCTATACATTAGGTAGATTTACATGAGGGTATGTCCCTGGACCAGAATTTATCATCCAAGACTTCAGCCAGAAACTCCCTTGAAACTGTGGAAATCTACTCACTTGCCTAAGACTAGGCTTACGTATAAGTAACTGGAGGACCAAACCTAAAGTGATAGACAGGGAGGAAAGCACATGCAGAAAGGAATTCTGGGTTGCCAGTTTTTCTCAGCCCCTTTTATTTATATAGCTTGCACATTCTAATTTTGAAGGAAATCGATCAACACTGGATCAAATAGGAGGCTGAAATGTTGTATAACGAAATAATACTAACTTAATTGTCACACATAGGGAGTTTCAGATTTCTCCTTACCAACTGCATTTCATGAGCAAGAAAACACTTTCATACACACACACAAAAAAAAAAAGTTCTGACACCAATTAAATGAGGAATAATTATAATTGACAATAAAACACTAATAGACTCTGTATTCAATAGGTACAGTGGTTGCACTACGCTAATTCAAACAATATTTTTAAAACCACAAGAGAAGGATGGCAAGTTACCAACATTCACAATTTATTCTTCACAGAAACTGCTGTCTGGGCTCTGTACCACTGGATTTTAACAATACCTAGGTTTAATACAATGGAAGATAAGACACAAAAGTAGTGGCAATGTTTTAACTAAGGATGCCTTTTTCCTGGCCATCGAGTCATTTATTTTCTATCCCGAATTAATATACAGGGCATGGGACCAACCACACTCATCAGAATAGAAGCAGAACAAGTTGATACTGTCCAATCATTCAGCACACAAACTGAGTTTTTAGCGGCAGTAGTCATGGTTTATTCAAGCTTTTTCTTCAAAAGGGACAATTCTGTCCACTTTTTTAGTATTTTATATGTTCTTCTAGAGCCTAGAAGATGACTGTTGGAAAAAACTACATGCTTTACTTGTGATACTGCAATCCTGGGTCTTGAAAAATGAACAGCTACCATAATAAAATTCAGATAGGGGGACAAGGAGGAGGACAGAATGGGTTGCTCTCTTCCAAGTTCAGGGGCTTTTCCCTGTGGGTGTCAGGCTCTGTGGATCTTAGAGGCAAAAGAAATCACTCCTGCCTTAGACGTCCATTCCCTGAGGAATGTCTTCAGGCCCAAAAGCCTTTTTCCAAAAGCTTTACCAATAATGACGCAACAAGGATACTGCATCATCAAGGCCTTGCTAGCCACGATATGTTAGTATACTCAAATGTATCACAGGTATCAAATTTGCTGCCCACTACGGTCCACATACAATCATCACATCTGAACTGAGTGAGGACTGGAACTGAAGTGTTTTCCAATACTTCCAGGCTCTGGGATGATGCTTTAACATGATACAGACACCAACCCACAGTCCAGTGCGTGCTATATATACTGAAATCACTGGTAATTTGTTGTCACTTGAGTTTCCTCTGTTGGTTTCATGTAGGATGTGATTGGACTGTAATTCTTCTCAGCAACAGCATTAGAGAAACAATTAATATAAAACCCGTTTTTAAATAATAGCCATCTGGAAAAAAAATTGACAGGAAGAAGCAGAGGTTGATCCTCTTTCCAGCAGGCTCTTTCCCTGGAAAGACAGTAAAAATGCTGACAGCTCTGTCCTGGTGAGGATGGCATATTGTATATTTGAGAAGACGCTTTTTATCTCACAGAAACAGCAAAATTATCATATGACAGAGCAGTTGCCATGGCAATTCCACATTTTCTGTCAAACAGCAAAATGCAGGAAAGTCTAAAACTCAGGTGAAACTCAGGCAGGGTTTCTACTATGATGGGGTGGTTAGAATTTCTGTCATGCACCATTGCAAAATCTCCTCTTCATTATTTCATGCAGTGCACAAAATAGACACAATGCATGAGGGAGAGCTGGCACAGTCAGGCAAGGAGGAGACTGGAAGGTGAAAAAATTAATAAGTATGCAGAATTTACATAGAAATGACATTGACTAATGCATTTAGCTTGCTCTCAGTGCAAAAAAAAAAAAAAAGAAAAAAAAACAAAATAAAACCCTAAGAGCACAAAGAGAGAAAAGACATATTAATTATTATTATTATCATTACTGACAAGTATGCCAAAGCTCTGCATACAAAGCACGACAGGAGGTTTTCCCAAGTAGGATCTCAGATTCAATCACTTGTGCTTTCCAGCCACTCAGGCGCACAGTTAAAGAGGAGGGACAAGCTTCCTTGGGAAACAGAGGGGCCCCTGGCTCTTACAGGAGCTCCACATGTGCCAAGTTCATCCTTGTAACAGTTGGACTACCACCCCACACTTACTCTCCTCCACAGAGCCTTTGTCCAGGTATCGGCGCTCCGTGTGGTCCATGCTGCCCTGTGCTCTGCAGCCAGTGTGAACTGCCACCCTGACACCACAGAGCTGCAAGGCACGTGGGCAAGGCACAGCAACAGCAGGAGGGTGGATGGGGCTCTCACCAGTATCAGCAGGACTTGGCAGCCAAACCCTCAAGACAGCTACATGACTGGTACCACTGCTCCCGACCGTTTCAGCCTTTCCCTGCAAAATCATTGCTATGGCTCCCCATCAACATATGAGAGCTGACTGGTGTGTCTCCTCAAGAAATGAAAGGGTGGTTTTGAGCCTTCTCAAAACCTAAGATCTGAACAACTGGAAACCTTTGGTTTTCCTGTGCAGGTGCCATGGAAATATTCTTGATCTCACAGATACAGCAGGTCTGCTAGCTTAGCAGAACCTCCCAGGGGAGCCAGAGGCAGCTGCTAACCTGGGCCTTGTCAGCCTCACCTCCCTCTCTGGACAGGCTAAACTAGTGTGAGACTATGCCTGGGGATCTAATCCTATGAGAAGACAGTACTGAGCCAGGCTTGAACAAAGACAGCAAAATGGGCCCTCAAAAAAACGGTAATTTTTCCTTCCACCACCCTTTGTTCTCTAAAAGTGCTGGCAGCAAATGGTGTGCTGGCATGATTGCTGGGGCAATGCTAGTACAATGCCCAGGCTCAGGTTTTGTCCTATGGCAAGTATTTCCTGTGTTGCCCCCAAAAAGCTCACACTAATCAAAACCAATTTAAACAAATTGCCTTTCTCCTCTTTGAAGGAGCAGAAGCTCAAGCTCTTTGGTATTTTATGCTAAGCCTGATCTTCTTTATCTTCTCAGATTTTTCTGGGCCTCTTAGCTCCTAAATAATTTGCCAAAGCAATGTCAGCACTTTGGATACCAGCTGGCTGAAAAGAAGGGGACATGTTGAGTTAGAAGGAGGGATGCTCAGGGCCAGGCCTGAGCCATACAGTTTTCCAGCAACTGGCAGGCACAGGGAGATGACAGAAACCACTAGCCAACTTGACCGACATTGTGCGAGTGAGGCTGTGCCTCCTTGATGCTGAAATCTCCCCGGCATCAGCTTACTCTGCAGCAAGTACATATTTACACTGGGCTCACCAAATCTATTCGATAGTGATGGGTGTGTTCCGGTTTTGCCTATGGAACTGAAGTGCTCTAAAGCCCTTACTGTGTGTCAGGAGGAGCTGCTCATTGCTGCTGGCACCCAGATCTGCTCCTCTAGAACTGCCAAATCCTGTGCTCAGGGTTGGAGTCTAGACACACAGGATGGCTCTCTGCACTCCAGTGGAGGCCCCATCCCTCGACCTCCACTGTGACTGAAGGATACCTGTTTGATGTGGTTGCTAACCACAGTGAATAGACAAGCATCAGGCAATTAACCCCTCAGCTATATGAGGATCAATCCAGCGGCTCAGTTCACCAAAAAATTTGCTCTGTGACAATGGCTAGAGTCACACCTTTAAGAGCCAATGACAGAAACATAAAATGGGTATAACCTGTTCTCAGCTGCCTGCAAGGTTCTTATTAAGGATGCCATAAAAAGAGGATTTGGTACAAAAAAAATAGTATAACAATTTGCCCAGAAAATGGGCAGATTTGTCATCTATATCTATGGAGACATATGTACCTTTGAAGGCTGAATGCTCTTCCATTTGATTTACACTGAGAAAGTGCAGTGCAGCATTTAACAGCAGAAGTGCTAGGCTCCATTTGGTCAGGACTTTCAAAAGGAACAAATGAATGGAAATACTTTTATTTTGCTATCAAGCAGTTTCCTGAAGTGATAGAGGTAAGGCAATTTCCATTATAGCTTCAACAAAATACAACAGAAAAATCATTCAGATCTGGTTTTGTCCTCTCCTGTCTCATGTTTTCTCCTGTCTGTGCTAAATCCCTTAAGGGTTTAATTTTTTTCTCACCAGTCAACATGACTGAACTACTCCCAAGTGTCTAAAAGCTTAGAACCTTGGCAAACAAAAAACCTACTGTTTTTGATGGAGCACTCTACAAGTCTATCCTCCTTTCATGTTCTTCCACTGTCAGATTCAAGACTCTGTTTCTTGTTACCAAATTCAAAAAGATGATCTACTTGGTTTCTTTTACCATATTGTTTAATTCAAAATGTACAAACAGTTGCCTAATTGTGACCTGTCAGATAAAATTATTTTCTGGTCACTAGGCACAGCCCAAATTCTAAACATCTGTTCTCCCTGCACTTAATGAGATATTTCAACTGTTGGCCACCTTGTTTAGTTTTTGGCAGAGCACTACAGATAGACATAGGAGATTGTTTCTTTGCAAACTCTGAGAGTGCAGTTCCACCAATACAGTCTTCTAGCTACATCCATGGCTAAGGCCAACAGCTAACTTCAGCTCTTGAATTCTGGGGGACAAGAACAGCTTCACGCAGCAAGGAAGGCTTGGTCTCCAAGCTATATTAGTGACAACTGCCTACAGAGAATTTCAGTTGCTGACTAAAAGAATCGCACAGTCCTGAAACAGAAACGTGTTCTTTGTCTAGCAATTATACGCATAATCTATTCACTCAGCTAGTAACAGATTAATTTTAAGACCCACATATGTATAACATGCATTTTTAATGACTTAGACATTATTTTTCACTAATTGTACTTGAGACAGATCATAAAAGATTTTGCCCCTTGTGACACAATCTGTTTCGTTCCTTCTCCTTATGAGATTCAGTTCTCATTTTATAATCCACAGCAAGATCAAATACCGAATTCTCTTAACACTCCATTAGCCTTGTGAACTCTTCTACATGTATCAGAACAGATACACTGGATTATGAAATAGGCCAACATGATCATTTACAAATAAAACAGCATTAGTTGCAACCATGAATTAATAATGGTAACCCTAGACTCTTTTACCTTCACAGCCACCAAGATCTTGCCCTGCTCAGGACACAGGTTATAGCATTCTGCCAGAAAGACTTTCCCAAAGGCTCCTTCTCCCAGTTCTCTTTTAAGAACGATATTGTGGCGCTTGATGTGATGCACAACTGTGAAAACAAGACAAAAGGGAAGTCAGAAGGGAGCTGTAAGTCCAAGAGGGGACAGAACCCACACTTACAGCCACATGGAGATGGGATTGCCTGTAAAGTAGGGAAGGAATCAAAGTGCCCACGTGTCATTTTTCACTGCTTTCTGAAAGAAGACTGGGTTTATATATTTATATTGGTAGTGCACCTGCTGGATAAGAAGACATGGAATTAAGAGTCACCTGGGAACAGGCCATTTGTCATCATGTTAGGATGACTGCTGAAGAGCATACATCAGAGCCAATGCTACTCTTTTAAAGATGTGATCAGAAAACAAACCAAACCTTTCTCATACCTCTTCTACTTTTGTACCTTTAACAATAGCGGAACTCTCCTGTCCAAATCCAGAAAGTTTTAAAATTAACCTAAACCAAGAAAATTAAATGTGTCCTCTTTCAGCTAAACGCAATGTAATGCTCTGGTGTACTTACCACTTGTTCAACTGCTTCCCCGCTTTGTGCTACACTATAGTTACAGTAAGATAAGAAATTTTGTTCTCACAAACATTACTGACAGTATTGAATCTAAAATAAAAGAAATAAAAGATGGACAAAGGTTTTAGTCCACATAGTGGACAGAATCTCAGTTCAATTGCTGCCCAGAATCAATTGATTCAAAAACTGAAGTCCACAAACACTTTTTAAAACTTATTTTACATTCTCATTTCAGCAAAATCTTCCATTACAATCTTTAATATTTAAAACACTGTACTAAATTTTGTAGGATACATTATCCACTTGCAATGTTCAAGCTAAATAAAGCAGTTCTAAGGGCAGTTTAGCTGCCAATAGCATGGACAGCTTGTGTTGCTGAAACTGTACAATCCAGACAGCATCTGCTGATGATTTTAACCTCAGTGCACTTAGCTGTCTTTGCAAACACTGAAATTTAACCCTGCCTGGAAGAAACCCATTTGCAACTTAAATTCTCAACACAGTGAATTAAATAGCAGTGCACAGACAACAGTCTGGCTTCTGCAAGAGTGAAAATCTCACTGTGGCTGCTTAACTGCAGGGACCAGGACTGAACCCTGCCAGTATTTTAGGATCTGTCCATACTCAGACCAGCTCCTGCCTCCATACTTGGCCACATGCCTATTTCAAACCAGGTGACCACTTACAGAAAAAAACCCTTGCCTCCATGACTAAAGGATGGAAAATGGAGTGTTGATGGTAACATCAGCAGGGAGAAATGGCACAGCCTGTACCTATTCCTATCCCCAGGATTTGGGAAAAGGCCCCCAGTGTACAAGAGAAGAATATGTGTATCCCACACTCTAAGCCTACAGCAACCTAACCTGAGCACACTGTGTGTAAATACACTTCATATCCATGTGTGTGGACATGAGGGAAACCTGGTGCTGGAGCAGGCTCAGAGCGTGCGCGATTCATCAGGCATCTGCTGTCACGAGGTAGGCAGCACATCTGAGGAACAGATCTCCAGCAGATCCAGCTGGCACCTGCTGGAAGACCCTTGGCCAGTGTGCAAGCAGGCCCCCCATAACCTGTGCATACAGTGGGGAAGGCTGGATTCGCACCACAGCCCACCAGATTCACCAGGCTTTGCTGCTTTCCCCACAGCCGGTGGCTGCTTTTCCAATGCCAGGTCTTCCAGAAGAGGCCACATGTCCCATTAGGTACACATGAAATGAGACTGCACTCTCATTTCATGTGCACCTACATTTTTTACTCTTGTCACACACTGGTCTAGCATAAAATTAAGTTTTGTCATGGTGATGCTTTATTTGGTCAGCTACCAGAGCAGGTCTCCTGCAGTCAGTATCAATTTGCTTTTTATTTTAATTTCCTCCTCAGCACTGGCTTTGCAAGAAAGGCTCAAAATGCAGCCAGCACAAGATAGGCCTGAACCAAACCACACCTTTTCCCATGGACACAAGTTAACCAGCATCCCTGGCCTCTGCTGATACTGGACACAAGGCAGACCAGCAGAGCTGAAGGACCGCTGCCTTGGCATGCCACCCGAGCTCTGGAGTGTGGCACATCTCATCACCTCAGCTTTAAAAATGCTTGGTAATAAATGAGTGCTACCCCCTATTCTCTAAAAATCTTGCCATCCAACCCTGCCTCTTGGAGAATATTCTTTCCCTCTGCCTTACTAGTATTGCCAGGAGGATGCCTCTCTTCCTTTCCCAGAGGGCAAAGGCAGTTTTCATTTGGTTCTGCCCACAGCTGCCAAAGACTCAGTGATGAAGACAGTCTGAATTCAGTGTGGGTCCTCTCCATTTTGAGCCCATTATACTGCTAATGTTGGCCCTAGCAGTACAAAGGATTTTTTTGTGAAGCTCCTGGAGGACCTCACAAACAATAGAGTAAAAATAAACAAGAAACAAATTCAATACTTGTATGCAGTACACTCGCAGCAGCTGTTAAACACTCTTACATAAAACAAGCATTTGAATAAACAATCCATCCCATAAACCAAACTGTAAAACCTGTAACACAGCAAGGCGCACAAGAGGTCTGCACAGAAATGATTTGCAACTTGTTATGCTCTATCCATTCCTGTTACCTTTCTGAGCTGTGCTGAATTACTAAACAAATAAAAAATGACAATAAGTATGACTAAATGGGCAGAGATTAAATGTAAGAACAATGTAAGTAAATCAAACACACATGATGTGACGGATATATGAGCTAAGGAAAAAATCCGTTTAGCACACTCAGGGCCCCAGCCATAATCACACCATCTTCACTGGGAGGATTGTTGAGCAGGACATACACTGGAAAATCCAGGTCAAAATCTGCTTTCAGTTACTATCAGGATAAAGCAAATTATCTCTGTTAAAGTCCAAGAGATTATCCTGGATTTACATTAAAGAAGCAAAGCAGAATTTGGCCAAAGAGGTGACATAAACAAAGAAGTCATGTCATAACAATGTCTCACAGGAAAAGGTACACAAACATTCAAATGACAGCTATGTATTTTCCTACTTTTGATTCTAAATGGCAATTGCATTTGACCTGCCATTTGTACTTTTAAGAGCACATAATCTCTGGTTTTACATCTTGACTGATTACTGTAAAAAAATATGTTCCATTAAGCTAAAAGCTAAGTTGAGTTGAAACACTTCAGAGAAAAGTGAAATATAAAACACAAAGCAAGACAAAACAAATTAAAGAAGGGTAAATGCTGAAAAGAGGCATTGTGAAAATAACACCCACGCAGCCAGACCCTTAGAAGCAGGGGGCTCCCATGGCTGACCTCAGGGAACCAGAGGGCAACAGGAAGCACAGCTGCAGAAAAAGTTTCTCTTCTCATCTCATGGTCTCAGAAGAATCTCACTGAAAGTGTTGCACTTTTAGGTATTTCACTCACTAGCAGACAGCATGTCACACTGGAAATGATGCAACACGTATCTGCAGGCATGGGACTGCACTCCCCAGGCAACCTACCTGTGATGGTGAGGCTGAACAGAAAGGGTCACACCACATTCTGGAGTGGGTTCCACCAGGACAGGCAACTCACAATCACCTCACCTCTCTGAACCCCCTGAGATGGACACAAATTAATCCAGCCACAGACAGCAGGATATGCAACGGTATAAATTATTACCTTTTTTTTGCCCTTAATTAAAAAATAAAATGTGACAAGTGAAAGTGTTCCCCCTCCGTCACAAACAATAGGTCTTGGCATTTTACTACCTCATATGACCATTACACCATCTAAGCTGACCTTCTAAACTATATGGAGCATAATATTGAGCTAAATGACTTGTATGTGGCAGAAGACTGCCTCCAGAGAGAGACTGTGCCAGTCTTGATTTGAAAGTCTGAACTATCCACTTGCTTTCATGTGTAATCATTTCATTGCTAATAAAAATGTGTGCCTTTGTCTCTTAATCATTAACTTGTCTGGCTTGCATCTCCCTCCCTTGGTGTTTAGGGGACTTTCTCTGATAGTTTGAGCAGCCTTTTAAGGTTTGGTATTAAATACAGGTAAGCAATACCCTTCTTGCTCTTCTTGGTGAAGCAAACAGACAGGAGTTCCTCCCCCCAGGAAAACATTTTCTCCAGTTCATTCTCCAGTCATTTTCATGACTTTTCTCTGGAAAATATTTTAACATCCCTTTAAAAACCACTGTTTCCAGTTGTTATTTCCCAACTGGAAGCCACTCTCCACAAGGTTGTGAGAGAAACCTAAATCAGCTCCCTGTATCTCTGCACATTCATAGACAACGCTAGTCCTTTTAAGGCTGGATTTCCTAAGGAGCACAAAAATTACATAGTTATGTTGTGAGTATGTATGCATGTGAGTGTCTCATCTTGAAGACCTCACCCAATTACAATACCACAAACGTTGAAGGTTTCAAATGCGTTCCCATCTATCACACAAGAAGAGCCAGGAGATTAATGGACAGACTGGAACATGGACTCACAGATGGACAATAAAAGCCACAGCTGACAGGCATCACTGCTCGCTGAACTACCAACACTGTAAGATCCTTCTGTGTTGCATGCCCACTTAAATCATCTGCTGAGTCTGCTTCTGAGGATACGGTTCGAAATTTTGCTAGTGGTACACATGTGGAACAGTCCTGACTGAATTTGTTCTGCCAGGACTCTGCAAAGAGAATGAGGACCTTCAAGATGCCAAGAAACCAGGCAAGGTGATTTTATAAACATACTCACAGCTGCATAAGAGAAAGGCAGTCACAGAAAAGTCTTAATTTGTGATGTGACATGAGGTGCCACAGAAAGATGTTTTGCAAATTTCTTCATTCCTTTTCCCAATATTTCTATTGTAATTGTGGACTGAACTATCTTTAAGACCTTGCTAGAAAAAATCAGGTGCAAAATGCCAAGTGATTGTTTTGATTGCATATAAAATTTGTACAGCACTTGCCATTCACAAAAAAGAAGTTTCTGCTGAAATCCTATAGCAGAATGATACAAATTCACTACAAAGAGCAAGCAGCAAGCCTAAAGTGATGGCCATCAGATAATGCAATAGCAGCATGTCTACAATTTCTACAAGCTATTGCCAGAATAGAAATTTTGGCATATTGAGATACGTACTCTTTCATATGGCAGTAAAATCCAACAACAATGGCTTTTTTCTTTTTTTGTTAACCTATCAGCCTTGCCTGGGTGCAGAAATAAGTCAGCTCAGTTGTATCTTTCTGATTATTTCATGCATTTATCCCATACAACATTCAGTACTTATTATTCGATATAAATTTTTGTGTAGCGCTATTGTTGCTTAATTTTTACCATATGGCAGCAACAATTGCTCATGTAAGGCTCATGCCCAGCTGCTGTNATGTGTGTATATATATGTACACACTATTATATATACATAGATATATATATAATAGTCCACAGCTGAGAATCAATTCACACCTCTTCAACAGAAGTAAAATAAGCTGACAGAAAGTCTCCTCCCAGTACCTCAGGTACTCTATTCTAAATGGAAGGTGCTGGTAAAGACTACAGAAAACTGAGTAGGGAGAATTCACAGAACAAGGCCAGGAAAGCACTTGGGCCTTGTCACATTACCTGTGCAAGTACAGTTTCTGAAGCACTTTGAGTCTTGTTTTGTGTCTTTGAAAAAAACCCAATATAATTCAAGAGCTGTAAAACAGTTATCCTTGAGTGGCCATCAGTGATTTGTCAGCTTTTTCACAGGCATTAGATCCTAAGTGTGCCTTAAGGAGACATTTAATAGCCAGGTTGAATAGGAAGTGATCTTCCTGGGAGAACTGGAGGCATTTATGAAAGGCAAATGAGTGACTGTCACAGGAATGGCCTAATTCCCAGGCACTTACTTCCTACTTGTCTGGAGCTACATCTGGTAAATCAAATAAATCTGTGATTGCTGCAGCTTAACCTTTCAGTTGCTTTGTTTACAATTTAAATCCTCACAGGAACTGTATTTAAACCCCAGATTTTCTATTTTCCTGGGTTAGAATTAGGCTTCCTTTTGCAATGTAGTGCTGCAGCTCCCTGGAGGGTGCCCATCTCTCTCCTATTTTCCCAGAGCAGCAGGGACAACACAGCTCTTGCCCACTGTAAACTCAATGTGCTGTAGCAGGCACGGGTCTTCTCTGTCTGAAATCCAAGTGTTTACTGTCTTTTGGGGTTAACATTTGATTCCTGGTGATGCACTTGACTCGACTCTTTTTTTTATGTAATTGATTTGGTTTAGTTGGCCAAGATCCTTTCATCTTGGCTACAGATAGCCATGATGCCATACTTGATTGGATGCTTATACTCAAATAAGCATCACTTAAGAAGGAATTCTAATAAAAATGCTACCACTGCTTTAAATGCATGAGTCTTATGAACTAAATTCCCCCTTCATGGAAAAAAAATAATGAAGTCAACAGTTTATCCATACGTGAACTTGCCCCTCAATATTAAAATTAAGGTGCACAAGACCTTCAAGTCCAAGCAACTTAAAACTGATCTTTTACATGCTGAAACAACTGGGATATATCAGAATAGCAGAAAGCAAATATTTGGCTGTTTCCAGAGTAAGTAGCATATATTAATCATCTTTATTTCTCTTTCCATGATGCTTCCAGCCTACTAAAAGCTTTTCAGCACTGTATGGTACATCAGCTTTAAGGAGCAAACTGCACTGGAATTTTGACAAAATTCTGCCTTTGTAGATATCTATACACTTAATTTATAAATGCCAGTCTCAATGCACTTCTTCCAAAAGGTTAATCATTATACAACTTAGACGATATTGTGTGTGAGTTGCTGTATAAAACCTGTTAGTATTATTTTATGGGGGCAAATCTGGTCTGTCTTTCATGTTTAACTGGAGACACTGACATCACCACGAACACCCTACTCTTAGTTCAGACCTGGAAATCCTTTCCCTCCACGCTATGTTAATCTTTAGTTATCTTCTGTGCTACAGAAATAGGAGTACTAGGCAAAGGATGGGGGAATACCAGGTAGCATATCTCATATAATAGACACTTGCAAAAGGGGAAGGGCCAATAAACATACTGTATTCTAAATATTAACTCTCTTCTCTGTTTTCAGAAACAGACACAGTTGGAAAAGCATCCTAGGGTGACAGCCTGAGAAGTAGGACCTGAAAGAAACTTGCATCCAGAGACTGAGCCATATTCAAGCTTAGTGTAAATGGGTATGAAATTCAAAGGAGATTGCACTGGTTTTCATTTCTCTGCTTTGCTTTTCTGCTTCTCATTTTAAAAGGAAAAGAAAATAATTTTGTGGCTCTACATGAGGGCGTACAGAAGCATTTTACTGGTGGCCTTTCAAAAGGAGATATGAAAAGTAAATCGAGCTTTCAAGCTTGTGAAGGAATAAATCATATACTTGGCTCACTGTTGAAATTCTATCCCCCTGTTTAAAGGTTAAGCACATACTCAGTCTTTACCTTTTGCTGAACTATCTTTCTAAAAGACAGCAAAGCATCTGATCAACCATGTTAGATGGATAGGTCTGCACTGTTACAGCTAATTGAGCACAGAAAGAAAAGGGAACATTAGAGAAAACATCATAGGAGCATGACAGAACCCACTCTTACAGATACTTTGGAACAAATTATTTTCCTGATTTTTTTCCTAATTTTTTTTCCCAATTTCTTTTGCAGTTCTATCAGGCTGCAACACACTGTGTGGCTTTCTGTGAAAAAACTGGAATCTTATGCATTTTTATCTTATGCTTTGCTTTCTTTGAGCCAATTGAAATAAACCCTTCCCCTAAGCACAAGGCTCAGTCTCTGCTTGCTTCTTTAACTGCACATAGCTAAGGCTTTGCCTGAATAACCTGCATGGTTATTTGCTTTCTTGATTCTGTGCGTACCTCCTTCTTCTCTGGGTTTTGCCATAAGTGACCTTTCAAGATAAAGAAAAGTTAAGGGTTTATCCATCTCTGAGGATGACCCACAAAAGACACATTAACAAACAAAATATAAAATCTTCCTCACCCTGCATTATTTACTGAAAAACAAACTCATTAGAAAGAAGAAAAAGAAGAAGTCTTCCTACACATTGACATGGAAAGAATGTCAGTTTGCCCTCTGTCCCCTGGGGACACAGAAGGGGTTGGCATTGTACTGCCCAGGACCCATGTGACAGGAGGGAAGAACAAAACATCATAAAAGATGAACAAACCTGGACAGGCAGCTATTCCTTTTTACAGACTTGCTGTCCTTCAGCATTTCTGCCTTCTTCCATGGTGAGGCTCTGCTTTTGTTTCACTGCCAGACTGGCACACCTTTTTGTTAGGACATGCCATACACAGAGTCTTATGTCCCCATAGGGCATTTTCCCCTTGGCCCTGCTACTGTTCCAGAATTCCACTGCTCGTGATGTAATTGGCAACATATGCATGCAAGGCACACCCAGAAAATTCATCTTTACCACTGGGCTGTGACAGATACCTCTACAGCAACCACAGTGCAGTCAGAAGAGTATTACATTGTACTACCTTCAAACAAAAAGACCTGCAAGATTTCACTTTTAGGCCAACCAAATGGAGTCACAAAGGGTTTGCAAGACAGAACGTGCTGGGGATTTTTCAGGATCAAAGCCTCAACAACTGCAAAGAGAAGATGACTTTTCTTTTGTCTTGTTATAAATGCCCTGGGAAAAAAAAATTTTTCTGTGTTTCCACACAAACACAGCACATGCTTAATTTTTCAAGCTTGAAAAGATCTTATTGCTTATTGCAGACCACACATCACCTTCTCTGCTGACCTGATTCTTCTGTCCTGAATATTCCAAAGGACGAGTGCGATAAAGTGTATGCTTATGCAAAACAAATTATTTCATGTGTAAAGGCCATGAGGTTTCTATAGTTTGGGTGACTTATCATTCTTCAGGGTCTGACAACTTCCCTAAATCCTAGGGAAGGATGCAAATTAGACTGTACCATGTTCCTTGCATTGAGCTTTGCTTAAGCAAACAGTGGTACTCCTACTTGGACATAACCTGTAAACTACACTAAGCTATAGCCTGGCCAGATTTGAGAACACTGAAGGCTTTTTTAATAGCAGCGAGATCACTGCCTATTCTAATTGTCCTAATAGAAAACCCAGCCTGCCCCATGAGAAAGTGAGAAAAGAAAACTGTGACTTGTCAATGGGAATAGGAGGATTTTCCCAGGTCATTTCTCTTGCAAAAAA